>JAXGGA010014625.1:0-17500 GCA_038373865.1 Uloborus plumipes
GTTTAATAACGTAGTTAAAATATTTCTAGATAGATGGCGCTGAAAACTGAAAATATTTTACTATTTCACTTGTCCTACATTCTCCGACAAAAAATAATAATAATAACCCTTTGCCGCATTCTTAAAACTAAAAACAAAGCATACTATGACAATAACATATTTTTATTTATTTATTTATTTATTTTTGAAGTACCAAGTTAGCAGCCGTTAAATTATAAATTTGACACTAATTGGAAACTCAAAGCGGTATGGAAAAGTAGAAATTTCTTATTTTATTTAAGTGGATGGATCAATAGTACATTGAGTAATATTGATCAAGTGATATTGCTTCATTTAACTTACATTCGTTTAATGTATAAACTATAGCGAGGGCAAACCCAACCTGGTAGCGTCATAATAGTGTCGCTAAATCCTTCACAATGTGCCACCATCTTAGCTTGTGTATGTTTCTTACGAAGAAGAAATCTTCTATTGTTTTTAATTCCTTTTATTTTATTTCACTTGAACTCAACTTCTATCAACATTTCACTTCGAATGTGTTCCTTTTTCTTGAAGAGATAGGCCTTTCAAGTACAGAAACTCGTATAAAATAAACAGTTGAATCTTAAAATAATATCCTACGAATAAAAATTATCTCAAATTTAAACAATATGACAACTTAATATTTCGCACAGTTATCAGCAACAAATACGGAATAATACCAGTAAGCATTTAATACAGCTTTTAGGATAACGAAAATCTTTGCTTTGTTTTTTTATTCATCACTTTAAAATCCATCTTTATCCACTAAGGAAATCTTATTTCGCTTTTCCCAAAAAATCCAAGCGAAACCAAATTGTTGTTTACGTGCGTGGAAGTTTCAAAGAAATGTCTCTTCAGGGAAAAGAGCTTTGACTATTTTTTTTAAATCTTTACCCCTAAAACAGAGCAAAAAACATCAAACGCATATAGTTCTTTTATAATAAAATATGATTATTTGTTAAAATTAAATCTTCTCTAAAAGCATAACATTTTTTTAAACTCAATTTGTATTTTCAGATAAATATATTTTATAAAGAGCTCTAAAAGTATTGTTTTTTACGTTTGGACTTTTCTCTTTCAATTTTGTTTAAAACTGATTTTAAACTCATGCATTAAACAAAAAAGTTCCTTAAATTACACTCATTTGATGATTCAAAGCAGTTTTATTTTGAGAGAAATTCAGAAAACACGTTGTTTTAGATTTCCTGTTTATTTTATTACGTTTCACGTGTCTTTAAATCTATTTACCTTTGATTTTTACATTGGTAAAAGTACATTAAATTTAATCAAGAAAAAAAAATATTGTACCAACTCGCTTAAAGCCTGTTAAAATAGCAAAAAAATTCTTGAGACGTTTCATACGTGTCTGGCTCTTTTTCCATGCAGTTTTGATACGGTTAGGTCGAATTATTTTTGAAACTGTACTTCAGCTACATAATTTCTTTTGAACGTAGTTTCTTTGAAGTAGTTTTTTTTTCATCTCGTTATTGCGTGCACTAATGCATTTCCACAATGTGTAGTTCTTTTAAGTAGAAGTATGTGTATTTTCATGTTGAATTTCTGCCTCAAACAATTCGAAACACTATCAACGATTTTGTAAGTAGCTTTTTGAGATATTTTAAGTAATTTGTGTATGTTACTTGTGTTTCAGCTTGTCCATTAAATATTTTTAAAGATTCCAAATGAATTGTACTGGAAATACGGAATTTCAAGTAATCCCAAATGTAACTCTATTATTGTAAAAAAAATCAGAGTTGCTTCTTATCCTTTTCTGTTTTAATCTTTTTTGCTTCCTATACCGAATGTGTAAAGTACTTTTACAAAAAATTTTTTTCGTCACATTATTTAATTGATGCTACATCTTTTATATTCAATTTTTAAAAGTTTAAAAGTTACATTAGTACCCCAGGATCAGACTGACGTAATGTTTAAAAAAGGCGATTTTCAGGTTATTAGTGCCTTGTATGTAAAATCTTATTCCGTATGAAGCCATAATAACATAATTCTGTTTTTAAAAAATCATTTGTATTTATTTACCTGCGTAATTTATTACGCAGGTAAGTAAATACAAATTATGTACCGCAAATCTCAACCTTTTTATGAGCACTAAAGACTTTTTACGCACCCCTGCTAAGCGCTGACAATGTAACTGACTTTTGTCTAGTGCAGATATTACTTCGGGGAAAGTAAAGCGTTTTTGATTTGTTTTCATAGTGAATAACATTACCGAAGGATTGGGTTACATTGCATCGAGAGGTTGGTCTTATTAACCCTTTAAGCGGTCAATTATTTTACCAGAAATGCTTCCAAAAAAGGCATATTTTTTATTGCATATAGTTAAGTACCATACTTAACAGAATAAGAATATAAAGAATTTTTATTTTTTTTATTTTTTTGTTTTCAATGCTTTTACAATATTTTTTATTTTACAATTTTGGTCACAAAATCCCGAAATATTTGCTTTTTTCAAGTACATTCTGCATGCAGTAATGAATGGTTTACAAATTATGCAAAAATTTCTCTCACACTTACTGTGAATTTTGAGGTTTACAACTTTCCGAACAGTTCGGGAAAACCAGAAAAGGAAATCTGAAAATATCGATGCCCGTACGCTGTACGGGCAAACCAGATGAGGCCAATTTCGGATAGCACGTACACCGTACGGGCAAACCGCTTAAAGGGTTAAGTTACGTGCGAGACAGCATAAGAAAACTGCAGCCCCAAAAGATGAAATAAGTCAGACATTATAAAGCAGTAAGTAACCGCCACCAAGAAAGGGCTAAGGCAGAAACATGCAAAATACCACCAGCTCGTTTATTCCATCCATTGACTGCAGTTTCGTGCTTTTTGGGACTCGTCAGCATGAAATAAGAATTAAAAGAGCTCGAGGCAAAAATCCTCTTATGGAGCAAAGAGAGCCAACAAAAACTGGTAGCTAGTGTGAAATTAAAACACCAGCGAGCAACCGCACTTGGTAGAGTACAACTCGAAAAATTTGAGGCAAAGCTCGGGTATAAAGCCATAAGTAACCGCCTCAAGCCAGAGCTAAGGCAGAAATATGCAAACACTAGTTGAGAATTAAACCTGCTACCCCAGCACATGGAACCGCCCTCGTACCATGTACCCTTCTACCACAAAACCACGAAGGCCCTAGAAACTAAAGTGTTACTTCCAGTTTTTGGTATTATTTTGAATTTGAACAAGGAAAAAAATGCATTTGTTGTTATTGATGTTACTTGGGCGATGGAAACCCTTTTCGGAAGTGAGCCTTTTTCATATAGCAAGATTGTAATTTCGCAGTTCTACCAAGTGAACAATGTCCACGTTCTTTATATAGGACGCGCCATAAAAATGACTTACTTTTAAAAACTTTTAAAAAAATGAATGAAACAGTTACGTGCAAATGAAATACATACATTCTTATATATTTACATTAAATGACATCTGCGATTTTTAGGGTTAAACAATGCCTTACTTTTGATCATCTCCAATGCTCCGTCAAATTGTTTTTGTTGAACTTATGGTTACATTTTATTGCAAAACAGCAATTTGTTGAGCATTACTTAGAGTACAATTTCGTCCTGATAATTTCACAGTAGCAATAGAACAAGTTGGTTCACACTTCCTTATCAGCTGCACAGATGCAGACTTGTTGGGTGCTTCATTTCTCCTGAAAACCGCAAGAAGTCGCTTTACCACCTAAGCACCACTTTCAAGATTTTGAGTTTTTGTAATCAGCGCAAACTGTTCATTTAGTATACCACTCCATGTCGATAAATACAACATTTAAGAAAACAACAACTGCTAATTCAATCGGTGTGTAGTACATACTATAAATGATAAAAAATAGGGCTGTCAAACAAAACGTATAAAAAATGGCGCTAGATTCAAAAGTCACGCATTACATGGGCCACTCTACACCAAATAGTTGAAATCAAGGGCTTACTCCAAGATCGATAGAATAATCTACACTCTAATTTCTCTAGGGAGGATCTAATTCTGTTCTCTAGCGCTGATTTGAGCTGACTGAAACGATGTTGTGGCCCCAGGTACAAACTGAAGAGAGAGAGATTCTTTCATTAGAATGGCTCTGATTTTGCGAATAAATGGATTACAGGAACATGAATCACCACCTTATCTATTTAATCGTAGTATTGAATGTGACAAAAAGTGTCCAGGAATCCATCTCTTATAACTACTGCAAATGAGACACTACGATCTAGAGCCCCCTATCCACTATTCTTCCCAAGGCCATAATCAATGTTCTTAGAAAATAGACGCACAAGAGTTTCATAAATACTTTTGTGCTTGAAAAGTAAAACTAAGCAGAAAAGTAAAAATGTGCAAATTTACAGAAAACTGCATATACACTGAAGTGACAAAAGTCATGGGATAGCAATATGCAAATTTTCAGATGGCAGTAGCATCGCATAGAACAGGTATAAATGCGCAGTGCTTTTACAGAGCTTTCATTTCTGTTCAAGTTATTCATGTGAAGAGGTTTTAACGTGATGATGACCGCACGACGTGAATTAACAGACTTTGAACGCGGAATGTTAGTTGGAGCTAGACGCATGGGTCATGCCATTTCGGAAATCGTTAGAGAATTCAACATTCCCAGATCCACAGTGTCAAGAGTGTGCCGAGAGTATGAAATTTCAGGCATAACATCCCACCATGGACAGCGCAGTGGTCGACCGCCTGCACTTAAAGATCGAGACCGGCGACGTCTGCAAAGAGTCGTAAATTCTAACAGACAAGCAACACTGCGTCAAATCACCGTGGGAATCAATGTGGGACGTACAATGGACGTGTCTGCTAGAACTGTGCGGAGAAATTTGGATTTCTTGGGCTATTCCAGCAGAAGACCGACTCGAGTGCCTTTACTGACAGAACGACATCGCTTGCAGCGACTCTCGTGGGCACGTGAGCATATCGGTTGGTCCCTAGATGAATGGAAAACCGTGGCCTGGTCCGATGAGTCACGATTTCAGCTGGTAAGAGCCGATGGTAGGGTTCGAGTGTGGCGCAGACCCCACGAAGCCATTGACCCAAACTGTCAGCAAGGCACTGTTCAAGCTGGTGGTGGCTCCGTAATGGTGTGGGCTGTTTTTTCATGGCATGGACTTGGTCCTCTAGTGCGACTGGACCGAACATTGACTGGAAATGCTTATGTGCAGCTACTTGGAGATCACTTGCAGCCATTCATGGACTTCATGTACCCAAACAACGATGGGATTTTTATGGATGACAATGCGCCATGTCACCGGGCCACAACTGTTCGCAATTGGTTTGAAGAAAATTCTGGACAATTCCAACGAATGATTTGGCCACCTAGATCGCCCGACATGAATCCCATTGAGCATTTATGGGACACCATCGAGAGGTCTGTTCGTGCCCAAAATCCTGCCCCATCAACGCTTTCACAATTATGGACGTCTATCGAGACAGCATGGCTCAATATTCCTGCAGAAGACTTCCAACGACTTGTTGAGTCCATGCCACGTCGAGTTGTTGCACTTCGCCGGGCAAAAGGAGGGCCGACACGATATTAAGAGGTATCCCATGACTTTTGTCACTTCAGTGTATGTATTTTGAGATTACAAGTAACCCATTTTTCAACGCAAAGACGTGAAATTATGGAAGCGAACCCATCAAAAAAAAGCCGGCTTCTGTCTGTGGGTTTGCAGATTTGAACATAGAACAGAACACCCTGGTAGTAAAAATAAAAATTATTATAACATTTTACACGGTATTTTACACTTCAATTTTCTGTTTCCAAACGTTTTCTCGAAACTTTATTTACTTATGTTTAGTAATTTCAACAGTTACTAATCTTTACATTAAAAATCATCAAGTAATTCTTAATAAATATATTTCAATTCGTATGTGACACCTAACTTTTTTTTCTTCTAAATTAAAAAAAAAACACTTTACCCAATCCATGGGTCAAAAGACGTTTAGACACGCGGTTACACATTATTTGTGATTGGCGTTCTTAGTCAAGTATTTTATCGGAAAGATTTCATTGAATAACTACCCTTCTCTTTTCTTAAAAAGTATTTCGACCAGCAATGTAAAATACTTATTATCACGTTTCCCCTAAAGGTTTATGTTTCAATAAAAAAAAATGCACTGAATTTTCATTTTTAATCTTTTATTACCTCACAATGGCATTGAATTAGCATTCACTTACATCGCGACGTCACAGTACTTGAGTAGAGAATTGGCAACGCTTCAGGGACCTTTGCTGTTAACATCTTTTGTGTTCTTTCAAAAGATTGCCACCAAGTACTTCTAGAAAAATTATGAAAGAAAAAAACTGTGTTTCGATGCACAAAAAAAAAATTCTATTGCTGCGAAGTAATATCCAGAACCTTAAAAAAATCGAATGTTAATTCCGTTTTTGAATAAAAGAATTACAAAAAGGAGGAAATATCACTATCAACCAATTTTTATTGATGCAGTTCCTGCTCAAATGATATCGCATGCTACAAAATAAATAAATGAAAAAATAAAATGTTTCATTTACTTTGCGAATTCAATCTATGTCATGTTTTTTCTGCATATTTTTTTATTTATTTATTTGTTTGATAAAATAGCACAAAGACTGGTAGTTTTATAAAAAGTTAGTTTTAAAAAACAGCAGTTTGATGACACAAAATGCTGGAGTTTAAATTTTCAGTTTTGTTTTTGCAACAAATCCAAATACTAGTAATCAGTTAATTACATTACGCTTAGTTCCGTTTATGTTGAACTAGAAATGATTTTTGAATGAAATACAAAATTGAATAATATAAATGGTAGTTTAAATCCCACTTTATGAAATATTGACAAAACTTTAATTAGGTTTTCTTTTCTTATTACATAAAATTCCTATGGAAAATACATTTGCTATATAGTGTGCACATTATTATAGGCTTAGTTTGCAATAATTATCGAAGATAATGCTGCATTATGATCAAGTCATTACTCAAGGCTTTTACGTGTAATTTAAAAGGCATGAGGAAAAATGAGTTTAATTATTTTTGAAAACTTTTTGACTTAAACAGGGAATAATCACCAACTAATCTTGAAGCACATAAAACTATATTAAAAAACGAATGGTTTAGCAAAACGAACTGACGTGCCAATTTTGCATAAACACTTGTCTGATAAGTCATACAATGAAAAAGCAGTTTGACAGTATTAGGTTACATCCGATTTATCGACGGAAATAGACGCGTTTATTAGTTTTCAGGGATGCCAGCTTTTGCAGATGATGTTAGTCCCTAAATTAAGCAAAGATTTACTAAAAGGAGTAAAACACGTGCACCTAATTTTTACTTTCCCCCTCAATCACACAGACTCCTCCAAATTGGACGTTTGCTAATCCCACAGCAACCGCGGAAAGAGAGTAATATGGCTCAAATTGGGTGCGTATAACGAACCCAAAATCACATAGCAAGCAGACGATAAAAACTCCTATCAGCTGTTCATGCTAGTGTTAGTAGAAAAGCTCAGAAGCTCAATGAAACACATCTTAAAAGCAGATGACACATTTTTGAAAATAAAGAACATCAAATTGTCCACAAATGGTGTCACGCATATTCGATGCGAGAGAATGCAATCCTCAGCTTTTGTCCTGCACTGTTATGTAATGACCCCTTGGCCTTTGTTAAGAACACCTAATCCATCTGATGCCCCGTAGGCATAAATAAAGTTTTATTATTGCTTCATTTCAATCTAAAAGATTTACAGTCAACTAATCAGCCAAATTCTGGGCTCTTAATCACGTTAATCACTAAAATCTGTCGGTTAAACCAGGTTAAACAAACGGCATCCGTACAGCCGGACCCTAAAGCAATGACGTCACAAAGTGCAATCTGGTGAACCACCTGAGTGAACTGATCGTTCTACTCGGAAGCAAGCCATATTCACACGATTTTATACTGCATATTTTCTTCAACAGACTTCTTGATATTTTTTATTTTTATTCTTTGCTAAATGCAGAAAAGCATTATCTTTATTTTTACGAGTCTTTTCTCAGAATGAAATTCTTAGATTTTTGTTTAAAGATTTTTATTCTAATAAGTTTTAATACGGAAACATTTAAAGAACACGTAACAATTAAAAAATGTTTTCAAAGATATTTTAGAATTCACTTGCAATTTATTTTCAAAAGGCTACTTTTTCCAGGATAAAGAAATAGCTTTTCCAATTACTGCAAAATCACAACGCTACGCTTCACAACCACTACAAAATGTAGAGGGAAATTTAAGATTCCGCAATCTTGACGTAAGCTTCAATTGACACTTTAAAAGCATTCGAATATTTCTTCTTCCAATAAATTTATTTTTCTCGAGATTACACGAGAAATTGTATTAGATTTCACGCACGTACGTTTTTTGAGACCAAAACTTCTGGTGATGTCTTTTTTTTTTTTTTTTTTTGGCATTTCTATCCTATAAGGAAAGTTAAATCATTCCGAATAGTCGGAAAGCAATATTTCCAGAAAAATTGGCAACATGAGAATAATAAATTGTCATTTCCAAGATTAGAAGATTTTATTCGATTTTTCAGAAAGTTTTCAATTTGTGAAAGTGAATATTATTTTCTAACTTTTGGTTATTTTTTCCGGATGAAGAAATTTTGAATGCTTTTTTTTTCTTTTTTGACATTTATTGCTTAAACAAACAATGATTTATTTATGTATTTAAATCTTAAAGATAAGAAAAAGTAGGTAGTTTATACCGTGTAGCAATACATCTGGACACATTTTATTTGAAATTGAATTAAAAATTTCATTCTTAATCAGCAGTTATATCCCAGAAGAATAATATGACTGTGTAGTTTTCACAAAATTTTTCTTCTTCGTATATATTTGAAATGAATGTGCGGTACTTTTATATTGCCCCTGCTACCAAGATTGGATGGTTTGTAAATTGTTCACAACTGATGTCACACTTTTAATAGTTAGGGGGTTTAGTTCCATGAAATTGGGACAATTTGTTACAAAGAGGACGGAGGAGATAAGAATGAGTGTGACAAATAGATTTTGATCAAAATAATAGCATTTTTTGCACAGTGTCAATTTCGAAGCGTTCTGGAATATTTCTAGGTACCGTAAAGTCGGGTTACTTGGACCCTAAGGGGTTACTTGAGCCCATTACAGTAAAATGATAAAATCTAGGTTTGGTACTTATTAGTTGAAGACTTGCACGTAGTTCCTCGTTTCTCCTCTAGGTAGAAGCACTCTGCAGTCTCTAATGCTAAATGATTTTATCATTTTACTGTGGGCTCAAGTAACCTCCTTGTGGGTCCAAGTAACCCGACTTTACGGTAACGTTCCTCGTTTTTTCCGGTTTGAACTCATTTCCTGTGTTAAAAAAAAAACAAGTTTCTTAGTGTAAAAGCTGCCTTAATTGATACAAATCTGCATGAATGCGGACTTCTCACTCTTGAAAAAAATATTTTTAACAGCTAGTTGGAAAGTATTTACAACGTTTTTAGTAAGTATTTCGGCTTCAGCTCTTTTAGGGCCTGTTCTGTTAATAGCTTTGCCCCAATAAGTGCATACGCAGTCTCAGGATACTATACCCAGGTAGCACAAATAACGTTTTAACGTTTTATAAACGTTTTTAAGCGGTTGTCACAACGTTAATAACCATTTTACAACGTATACAAAACGAAGTGTGATACTTGGGATAGCTTCGCTAGAATTGCAAGCAAATAAGCTGTTCTGCAGTTCAATTGCAATAACTACTTTAGCTCTTGCCATATTTGTTAAACTTCTTCATGAGCTTTCCTAGTAAAACGAGAAGGTCCCGAAATCTTTCTATAAAAGTAAATTTCTTTAAAAAGATCCCTATTTAAAAGAGTAACGTAACTAAATTTTATTTGGAAATCTTCGGAATTTTTTAGGAAGGTACTGACTTTAGTGGAGAACTCTTTTTCCTGACTTTTTTCAGATATGTTACCGGAAGAAATTAGGCACATCAGCTTCCCATTAGTTTTCAGAAACGTTTCAGTTTTTTTTTAAACCGGCAACAAATGTTATTTTCCCCTTCTTGCTTCAATTTATGCCATATGTAAACCAAGTTAACGTATTTAGGTATTATGATGGCAGTTCATATCATACAAAGCGGTTGCATTTTAAGAAAATGCAGAGAAATTGCCTTTCTCCTTGAACGAGAAAAACATTCAATTACAAATTCCTTCTTCGAGCAATTGGCCACAAAACTAATCAGCACCTGCTCTTATTGAGGTCCATTAGGTTTTTCTTTTATTTTTCATCATTTTTGGTTCATAGAAATCACGCTTGAAGGGAAAAAGATTCGATTTTCCCAAAAACTAATCCAAGCCAATTCTCAACGGGAAACTAGTTGTGCTTCGAGTTTTACTCAATTCTTTGAATACCTTTCGAGTTAGGGATCCTACATGAAAAAAGTGTGCCCCCTTTGACATGTGTAAAACCGTCAAAACTCATAAATTGAAAATTTTCACTGTTGCAGTACCTTTTCCTATATATTGTTTGCAGTAAAATAAAGAAATTAAAGACCACTTGCTAAAATACTAGTACGGTGAAAATTGACATTGAATATGTTTGATTGAAAACTATTGATGTATTGATTTATTGACTTAAAAATCTCATT
Organism: Uloborus plumipes; assembly: GCA_038373865.1. Classification (NCBI taxonomy): domain Eukaryota; kingdom Metazoa; phylum Arthropoda; class Arachnida; order Araneae; family Uloboridae; genus Uloborus; species Uloborus plumipes. Next base: position 10,656 of record JAXGGA010014625.1, read on the forward strand.
CTATAAACTAAAGCTTCATGATAAAATATATGGAGGTTTTAAAAATATAATTCGTGTAGATTTGTTAAATAATAAATCTTTCTGAAATAACGTATAGGAACTCTCAGTAGAACTGTTGAAAATCAGTTGATCAAGTAAATAAATTAGCCAATAAATACCAGATTCGAGAAATCTCCTAAATTATTTGCAAGTGTGAAGTGTCTTGCAAAAAAATATGCAGTTACTTGAAAAAAAAAAATAGCTATTAAAATGAGCATACATCCTTTTCGAATACCCAACAGCACATATTAATATATACAAAGCTCCTTTGTATATGTTATATGTGTTATTGGGTATTCTCTTTTTTTGTGTAAAAACTAATGCAATTGCACATTAGATATGCAATATTTTTTAATGCGTTTTGTTCCTGACAAACTTTTTACTGGAAGTCAAAGAACTTAAAAACCTAAAGATCTCTGAATCTATTATAAGCTTAGAGATGGGTGAATGTATATTTCTAAAATATAACGTTGAGAGATATATTTTTTTGGTTTTTAATAAGGATCAAAGAAAACCCTAACGTTAATGTTTTTTTTTTTTTTTATCTCAATATTTTTAACACGGTTTTTTTAGTTCGCTCTTTATAAAATAGGATTTTCCAAAGTCAAGTAAAGAAAAACGTTTTTATGATGCTGAACCTGTTCATGCATTTAACAAGATTTTATCGTCAAAATATTTAAAAATACTAAGTCTTACTTGCAAAATATTAATTAATAATTCATAAAAATGAACTCATTAGTAATCTTTAATTAAGTTTCGTGACGTAATACGAATTTAATTATCTAGTTTTTCCCTCATCTGGCTTATTGAAGTAATTTACGAAATCCAAGTTAATGGAATGGTGATTAAATATATCTTAGACGTAAAAGTTTTTTTTAATTGATTTTAATGTAATTTAAATGATCTTGTTTTGAAGTATTCATTTAGACTGACTTTGAGATACGTCTGTTAACTTAGCTCCATTTTATTTAATTATTTTTTTAAATATATTTGACTTTAAAAATAAAATTTAAGAAACACTAAGCCTAGTGCTGTACTTTTCTCTATATGTTATGATATAGATTATCTCAGGGACGTCATTTCAAGTTTTTACGGGGGGGGGGGGGCAAAAGGGTAAAAACACAATACAATTTTATCAAAAAACAACAAAAACCACGCCCACTTATATGTAAATACATTTATTTCTCAAAATCAGGGGGGGGCAATTGACCCCCCCCCAAATGACGGGCCTTGTCAAGTATGATTTTTTTTCGCAACTAGTATCAATTCGGAACTGATGTTCTAATTCTTTGACAAGAGCTTGCAATTTTCTCGAAAAATCTGTAACTAATAAATGTGGAATCATCAACGTGTTCAGTGGGTGAGAAAGACTGCCCCCCCCCCCCTGAATGACGGGCCTGGATCATCCCCTCTTTATTTTAGACTTTGAAATACTTTTTTTAATTAGTTGTTTTACACGTTTGCGTTTCTGACCACACTAAGTTAGCAAAACTAGCCAAATACCTTTTAACCAGGCTAGAATTCTTTGTAACTGTATTAGATTATAATTATTTCGCAATTTTATAGTACTGTACAATATTGTAAAGAGCTTTTCTATTATTTTATACGAACAAATTCAATAAAATAGTTAAAAGATGAATGAGGTAGCTTAAAATTGAGATACTGAAGCTCAAATTGGTAACTAATGGCATGCATATGCTAGAACCACGATCCATTTGCATACCCTCATGTGCCATGCCTGCTAACCCAATTCATAATAATCCGGCTAATTGGGCCGGAAAAAAAGTCTCTTCTTGAGACTTTAGTTCCGGCGGAATGTTTTTTTTCTATCTTTTTTTTTTTAATATATTTCCAGTACTATTTTTTGGAAGGAATTACTGGAAACATAGCACAATCGTTATTTCCATTATTCTTCTTTCGTAGTAACAAAGGGAAACTCAATATTAAGAGCCATTATTTTGAAAATCGAACAAAAAAGGGAAAATTTGGCAGTGACCATTTTTGATTTTCCTCATTTTTTATATGCCAAAGTAGGTCACGAGAAATGAACATTCTGAAGTTTGTAGCCCCCTAAAAAATTTTGTTCTCTCGGTTAAAATTCCCTAAGTTCGATGTTATGCAGTGCTTTTTCGGTGAAACGGCTGAAAGACGCATTTCAGTGCGCTGTAGTTTTTTACAGAAACGCCACCCCATGGTTATGTTTACATTTATTGATTGTACAGTGTGTAGTTATGAGGACCCCATAGTTATTTGGGTTGGGTTGTGTTGCTTTCTTTAGGGAAGGGACCGCAAAGTATGGTTTTTAGACCATTTTTGCTCGACTTTGAACTGCGCTATATCCCCCCTAAAAGAAACCACCGAAATTTTTTTAACATATACTGAAAATTTATACTATGAAGAGAATATGTGGTACAAAAATTGTTTAATATCTCATTGCTTTGAAGAGAAAAAGACTTAGACATTTTTAAAATTTTCAAAATTTGCGTTATTTCGATAGCATTTAACTCAAAACAGTAACCCTAGAAAAAAAATCCTTTTATGGATTATGGAACCTACAGATGTGTAGAATAACCTGAAAAAGAAAGTTGCGTGGGATCTCATCTCGTTTTCAAAAAAAATATTTTTTTTCTTAGCTCATTTTAATGCTTTTTCTCATTGTAAAATGTGTCCATCAAGTAGGTCAGATCTGCTGAAACTCTAAGTATATATTAATGATATATTTAAATTTGTATTGGAAAAGAGAAAAAGACTAAAAACACTTAATTTTGTCTACATTTTTTATAATTTTTAGTTGTTTAATTGCAATTAACTCCAAAAACATGAAATAGTGAGACTGTCATTGATTGCACATATTACTAGCTTTGAAATATTGGAAAAAGTAAATTCGGTGAGGTATCTTCAGATGTATTCTAGTGGGAGGTCACAGTGACCTCCCGAAAAATTCATGATCAAAACATGTTGCTGACTATTCGGCAAATTTGGAAACTGTTGCAACATTGAGATTTTTCAATGATAGTTTTCTCACGTGTGCTTGATCGTATAATGTAAAAATTTAAGTTCCAGTGCCCATGAGTATCTTATACTTCTCAAGAAAATGTTCTTAATTTGCCAAAGGAGTTTCCTAATTTTTCCGAATGATGAAATACGATCAAGCCCACATGTAAAAAATAAATAAATAGAAAATTGCTATGTTGCAGTATTGTTTCTAAAGTTGCTGAATCTTCAGAAAAATTTTCCGAATATGAAATTTTTCTGGAACTCACAGTGACCTCCTTTGACTTCCCATTAGGGAGCTTCTAAAAATATCTCATAGTATTTACTTTTTTAAATATTTCTAGTCATTGTCAGCTAGCAATATGTAAATTCAATAATTCCCTCAGTAACGATTTATCGTTTTTTGATATAATTGCAATAAAAAGCAGAAAGTTCTAAAAATTAAGACACAATTAAGTGCTGTGATTCTTTTTTACTATTACTATACATTCAAAAATTACTATACACACATGCATAAATTATTATCATATATTTTAAGTTTTAGCAGATCTGACCTACATACTGGCCACATTTTACTACGGGAGAACGTATTAAAAGCTGCTACATTTTTTTTCTGTAAAACTAGAATAGACTCCTCGCCGCTTTATTTTGTACGTCGTTTTACACATATGCAGGTATCATATAATATAAAAAAAATAATCATAACATGCAAAAAATAAATCAATGGAAAATTTCAATGTTGCAGTATTGTTTCACACTTTGCCGAATCATCAGCAAAATGTTTCGATCATGAAATTTTTCGGGAGGTCACTGTGACCTCCCACTAGAACACATCTGAAGATACCTCACCGAATTTACTTTTTTCCAATATTTCAAAGCTAGTAATTTGTGCATTCAATACCCTACTAAAAATGACCCATAGAAATCAATAGAAAAATCTATTGATATCAGTTCAGTTCTATTGATATGAACTGATTTCTACGGATGTCTCTATTGATATCAATAGAGCTATTGATATCTGTAGCCTATTGATCATATCCTCAATGGATATCAATAGATTTCTACGGATGTCTCTATTGATATCAATAGAACTATTGATATCTGTAGCCTATTGATCATATCCTCAATGGATATCAATAGATTTCTATGGTTGTCTCTATTGATATCAATAGAAGTTATTGATGTCTGTAGCCTATTGATCATATCCTCAATGGATATCAATAAAGGCCTATAGACATCAATAGAAATTTGGTCAGTAGGAAAGCATCCCAATGGATATCACTTAAAGCTTTACAGACATCAATAGAAATCCAATCAATAGGATACTGGTACCGAAGGATATTCATAAATCTTTAATTGACATAAATAGAAATCCAATCAATAGGATACTGGTACCAAAGGATATTCATAAATCTTTAATTGACATAAATAGAAATCCGATAGGTAGTATACTAATTCCAATTGATATCTGTAGAAAGGAAATCATTGAGTTTAAACTTAAGTAAGTCTCGGTATAATTAGTGAGCTATAGGAAGGTTATTAATAATAATTTTAAAAAAGCAAAAGAGTTTAAACTATATAAATAAAGATAAATATAATTTTTAAATAATTGATTTTGACTGAAATTAACTGATAAAATTTCTGACTTTTTAAAATATATGATATTACAGATTCATGGATTATGCCAGTCATTTTTTCTTCCTTTTACGTTTGAAAAAAATCAATAATTTTATTTCAAATCATCACAGACCGCTATGGTTCAACCATTTATTTCATAGTCCGAGGGCAGGAGTCTCAAAATGAGTTTTAAACTAAGTTTTGTTCCGACAATTGAGGGGCAATTTCATTCTGCTGAAATACAACACAATCTTAGCTAAAGAACGTAAAATTCATGAAGTTCTCCAAAATATAATTCTCCATTAAAAGACAGTTATCGAAATTATTTGGAACTACAGTCGACGCTCGTTATAACGACCTTGCGTTATAAAGACCATCCTAATATAACGACCGGTGAGAAAACCCCCAACTGTATCCCAATGTACTCTATATTCTACCTCTTATAGCGACCATTCGTTATAAAGACCGTTTTCTGTAGGACGGAGACGGTCGTTATATCGAGCGTCAACTGTATTTTGTTCGCACGATTTCATCTGGAGCGCATGAATATCAGAAAACGATTGTAACGTGACGTCATATAGAAACAGATTGGCCTTTCTTGCTAATATTCTGGACGATTTGGGAGAAGGGAGATTTTGTAACGTCATTTAATGATGTAGTCAACAATTTATATTTTTACATTCAGACACTAACTTTAATATGCAAGTTGGAGAAAACTGATTGATGTGAGGTAATAAAAATATAAAGAAACAAACAGTAAAACTCAACAATTCAATTCATTTTTTTGTTTTAATATCAGAACACTTTTTCCTTTTTCTTTTTTTAATATTGCATTGCAAAACACAAGTTTCAAAAAGTTGTCTGCTCAAGATCAAATAAATATTAATGAAAAGTATATATTGATGTTAGTCTCAGTTGGGTTTTTTCAAAAAATTGCTTTTCTAAAATTCAACTAGATAATGGATAGTATAAATCATGAACATGAATAACACCAAGTAGTATTCTAAAAATTTCTATTAAAAAAAGTAAGGAACCCACAGAGAAATATTTTCGCACTTTAACACTGACCCATTAAAAATTGACTCATATACACATCATTGACCCATTTTAGTTTGACATTATGTTATTTACAAACTCAGATTGGACATTTTCTGAGCCTTTTTAGGTTATTCGAACAATAATGCAGACAGAGTACAGGCCGATCCCTTTCAAAAAATACTTCGTACAAGGTGAACAAGCTATAAAACATTATATACATGTATACAAATATGGCAAAGTTGTTCCTATTTTATTCAAAATGGGTAGATTTTAGGTTTACATACTCGATGAATAAAATTATGCAGTACTCAACCTATAAGTACTTAGAGCCTAGCACAGATCCAGTTCATCGGTAGCTATGATCCTCAATTAAGCAGATAAATATTTCATTAAGGTACATTATTTTCTTTTAGTTGGCATGAGATAGTGAGATTAAACTAATTACATTCCAAACATTAAGCACATTTGAATAACTTTTTTGTGTACATGATTCTGTCACTGTTGATTTGAATGAAAAAAAAATCAAGAACTGGATTCTGTAATAATCCTAACATTTTAACACTCCAAAGCTTATTGCAATCACAAAGTGAAAATTCCTCAATATCTGATGTGCTTGATTGTGCTAGAACACACCCACCTCATTCAGGTAATTTGATTAATTGCTTTTGTTCTTTAGGGTTTCTTCTAAAGTATTGACAGATAATCTGTCATCGACATAGGAAGTATTAAATAGTATTTTTGATGATGTGTTGCAAAAAAATTGGCCTCTTCTTGTGTAAATAGTACATTGTGTGTATTGTAAAATATGGAGCATTTGAAGTTCCATAAGTAAGTTTGTCTTTAATCTAAGAATCTTCATTTTGGGAGCTTTTCCATACATCTCCAAGCATAGTGAGTCTCGATGCATATTCATTAAAATTTGAAATCTTAATGTAGTATTATGCCCTGATATGTAAAAATTTTTTATGCTGTGATGGCTAATTAATACTATTATTATTATTATATATCAGTTTTGGTTTGCTGGATATTTTGCACACCACTTGTGCAATGACATACCACCTTGTTCAAGTAATTCTCCCTAGTAAAAATGAACTGTAGAGATCAATAAAAATTAATTATATGGGGAAATGGATTACGGATATCAGTACTGTTAAATC
>JAXGGA010014625.1:25000-30000 GCA_038373865.1 Uloborus plumipes
TTTTTTTTTTTTTTTTTTCTTTTTTTTTTTTTTTTTTTTTTTTTTTTTTTTTTTTTTTTTTTTTTTTTTTTTTTTTTTTTTTTTTTTTTTTTTTTTTTTTTTTTTTTTTTTTTTTTTTTTTTTTTTTTTTTTTTTTTTTTCTTTTTTTTTTTTTTTTTTTTTTTTTTTTTTTTTTTTTTTTTTTTTTTTTTTTTTTTTTTTTTTTTTTTTTTTTTTTTTTTTTTTTTTTTTTTTTTTTTTTTTTTTTTTTTTTTTTTTTTTTTTTTTTTTTTTTTTTTTTTTTTTTTTTTTTTTTTTTTTTTTTTCTTTTTTTTTTTTTTTTTTTTTTTTTTTTTTTTTTTTTTTTTTTTTTTTTTTTTTTTTTTTTTTTTTTTTTTTTTTTTTCTTTTTTTTTTTTTTTTTTTTTTTTTTTTTTTTTTTTTTTTTTTTTTTTTTTTTTTTTTTTTTTTTTTTTTTTTTTTTTTTTTTTTTTTTTTTTTTTTTTTTTTTTTTTTTTTTTTTTTTTTTTTTTTTTTTTTCTTTTTTTTTTTTTTTTTTTTTTTTTTTTTTTTTTTTTTTTTTTTTTTTTTTTTCTTTTTTTTTTTTTTTTTTTTTTTTTTTTTTTTTTTTTTTTTTTTTTTTTTTTTTTTTTTTTTTCTTTTTTTTTTTTTTTTTTTTTTTTTTTTTTTTTTTTTTTTTTTTTTTTTTTTTTTTTTTTTTTTTTTTTTTTTCTTTTTTTTTTTTTTTTTTTTTTTTTTTTTTTTTTTTTTTTTTTTTTTTTTTTTTTTTTTTTTTTTTTTTTTTTTTTTTTTTTTTTTTTTTTTTTTTTTTTTTTTTTTTTTTTTTTTTTTTTTTTTTTTTTTTTTTTTTTTTTTTTTTTTTTTTTTTTTTTTTTTTTTTCTTTTTTTTTTTTTTTTTTTTTTTTTTTTTTTTTTTTTTTTTTTTTTTTTTTTTTTTTTTTTTTTTTTTTTTTTTTTTTTTTTTTTTTTTTTTTTTTTTTTTCTTTTTTTTTTTTTTTTTTTTTTTTTTTTTTTTTTTTTTTTTTTTTTTTTTTTTTTTTTCTTTTTTTTTTTTTTTTTTTTTTTTTTTTTTTTTTTTTTTTTTTTTTTTTTTTTTTTTTTTTTTTTTTTTTTTTTTTTTTCTTTTTTTTTTTTTTTTTTTTTTTTTTTTTTTTTTTTTTTTTTTTTTTTTTTTTTTTTTTTTTTTTTTTTTTTTTTTTTTTTTTTTTTTTTTTTTTTTTTTTTTTTTTTTTTTTTTTTTTTTTTCTTTTTTTTTTTTTTTTTTTTTTTTTTTTTTTTTTTTTTTTTTTTTTTTTTTTTTTTTTTTTTTTTTTTTTTTTTTTTTTTTTTTTTTTTTTTTTTTTTTTCTTTTTTTTTTTTTTTTTTTTTTTTTTTTTTTTTTTTTTTTTTTTTTTTTTTTTTTTTTTTTTTTTTTTTTTTTTTTTTTTTTTTTTTTTTTTTTTTTTTTTTTTTTTTTTTTTTTTTTTTTTTTTTTTTTTTTTTTTTTTTCTTTTTTTTTTTTTTTTTTTTTTTTTTTTTTTTTTTTTTTTTTTTTTTTTTTTTTTTTTTTTTTTTTTTTTTTTTTTTTTTTTTTTTTTTTCTTTTTTTTTTTTTTTTTTTTTTTTTTTTTTTTTTTTTTTTTTTTTTTTTTTTTTTTTTTTTTTTTTTTTTTTTTTTTTTTTTTTTTTCTTTTTTTTTTTTTTTTTTTTTTTTTTTTTTTTTTTTTTTTTTTTTTTTTTTTTTTTTTTTTTTTTTTTTTTTTTTTTTTTTTTTTTTTTTTTTTTTTTTTTTCTTTTTTTTTTTCTTTTTTTTTTTTTTTTTTTTTTTTTTTTTTTTTTTTTTTTTTTTTTTTTTTTTTTTTTTTTTTTTTTTTTTTTTTTTTTTTTTTTTTTTTTTTTTTTTTTTTTTTTTTTTTTTTTTCTTTTTTTTTTTTTTTTTTTTTTTTTTTTTTTTTTTTTTTTTTTTTTTTTTTTTTTTTTTTTCTTTTTTTTTTTTTTTTTTTTTTTTTTTTTTTTTTTTTTTTTTTTTTTTTTTTTTTTTTTTTTTTTTTTTTTTTTTTTTTTTTTTTTTTTTTTTTTTTTTTTTTTTTTTTTTTTTTTTTCTTTTTTTTTTTTTTTTTTTTTTTTTTTTTTTTTTTTTTTTTTTTCTTTTTTTTTTTTTTTTTTTTTTTTTTTTTTTTTTTTTTTTTTTTTTTTTTTTTTTTTTTTTTTTTTTTTTTTTTTTTTTTTTTTTTTTTTTTTTTTTTTTTTTTTTTTTTTTTTTTTTTTTTTTTTTTTTTTTTTTTTTTTTTTTTTTTTTTTTTTTTTTTTTTTTTTTTTTTTTTTTTTTTTTTTTCTTTTTTTTTTTTTTTTTTTTTTTTTTTTTTTTTTTTTTTTTTTTTTTTTTTTTTTTTTTTTTTTTTTTTTTTTTTTTTTTTTTTTTTTTTTTTTTTTTTTTTTTTTTTTTTTTTTTTTTTTTCTTTTTTTTTTTTTTTTTTTTTTTTTTTTTTTTTTTTTTTTTTTTTTTTTTTTTTTTTTTTTTTTTTTTTTTTTTTTTTTTTTCTTTTTTTTTTTTTTTTTTTTTTTTTTTTTTTTTTTTTTTTTTTTTTTTTTTTTTTTTTTTTTTTTTTTTTTTTTTTTTTTTTCTTTTTTTTTTTTTTTTTTTTTTTTTTTTTTTTTTTCTTTTTTTTTTTTTTTTTTTTTTTTTTTTTTTTTTTTTTTTTTTTTTTTTTTTTTTTTTTTTTTTTTTTTTTTTTTTTTTTTTTTTTTTTTTTTTTTTTTTTTTTTTTTTTTTTTTTTTTTTTCTTTTTTTTTTTTTTTTTTTTTTTTTTTTTTTTTTTTTTTTTTTTTTTTTTTTTTTTTTTTTTTTTTTTTTTTTTTTTTTTTTTTTTTTTTTTTCTTTTTTTTTTTTTTTTTTTTTTTTTTTTCTTTTTTTTTTTTTTTTTTTTTTTTTTTTTTTTTTTTTTTTTTTTTTTTTTTTTTTTTTTTTTTTTTTTTTTTTTTTTTTTTCTTTTTTTTTTTTTTTTTTTTTTTTTTTTTTTTTTTTTTTTTTTTTTTTTTTTTTTTTTTTTTTTTTTTTTTTTTTTTTTTTTTTTTTTTTTTTTTTTTCTTTTTTTTTTTTTTTTTTTTTTTTTTTTTTTTTTTTTTTTTTTTTTTTTTTTTTTTTTTTTTTTTTTTTTTTTTTTTTTTTTTTTTTTTTTTTTTTTTTTTTTTTTTTTTTTTTTTTTTTTTTTTTTTTTTTTTTTTTTTTTTTTTTTTTTTTTTTTTTTTTTCTTTTTTTTTTTTTTTTTTTTTTTTTTTTTTTTTTTTTTTTTTTTTTTTTTTTTTTTTTTTTTTTTTTTTTTTTTTTTTTTTTTTTTTTTTTTTTTTTTTTTTTTTTTTTTTTTTTTTTTTTTTTTTTTTTTTTTTTTTTTTTTTTTTTTTTTTTTTTTTTTTTTTTTTTCTTTTTTTTTTTTTTTTTTTTTTTTTTTTTTTTTTTTTTTTTTTTTTTTTTTTTTTTTTTTTTTTTTTTCTTTTTTTTTTTTTTTTTTTTTTTTTTTTTTTTTTTTTTTTTTTTTTTTTTTTTTTTTTTTTTTTTTTTTTTTTTTTTTTTTTTTTTTTTTTTTTTTTTTTTTTTTTTTTTTTTTTTTTTTTTTTTCTTTTTTTTTTTTTTTTTTTTTTTTTTTTTTTCTTTTTTTTTTTTTTTTTTTTTTTTTTTTTTTTTTTTTTTTTTTTTTTTTTTTTTTTTTTTTTTTTTTTTTTTTTTTTTTTTTTTTTTTTTTTTTTTTTTTTTTTTTTTTTTTTTTTTTTTTTTTTTTTTTTTTTTTTTCTTTTTTTTTTTTTTTTTTTTTTTTTTTTTTTTTTTTTTTTTTTTTTTTTTTTTTTTTTTTTTTTTTTTTTTTTTTTTTTTTTTTTTTTTTTTTTTTTTTTTTTTTTTTTTTTTTTTTTTTTTTTTTTTTTTTTTTTTTTTTTTTTTTTTTTTTTCTTTTTTTTTTTTTTTTTTTTTTTTTTTTTTTTTTTATTTTTTTTTTTTTTTTTTTTTTTTTTTTTTTTTTTTTTTTTTTTTTTTTTTTTTTTTTTTTTTTTTTTTTTTTTTTTCTTTTTTTTTTTTTTTTTTTTTTTTTTTTTTTTTTTTTCTTTTTTTTTTTTTTTTTTTTTTTTTTCTTTTTTTTTTTTTTTTTTTTTTTTTTTTTTTTTTTTTTTTTTTTTTTTTTTTTTTTTTTTTTTTTTTTTTTTTTTTTTTTTTTTTTTTTTTTTTTTTTTTTTTTTTTTTTTTTTTTTTTTTTTTTTTTCTTTTTTTTTTTTTTTTTTTTTTTTTTTTTTTTTTTTTTTTTTTTTTTTTTTTTTTTTTTTTTTTTTTTTTTTTTTTTTTTTTTTTTTTTTCTTTTTTTTTTTTTTTTTTTTTTTTTTTTTTTTTTTTTTTTTTTTTTTTTTTTTTTTTTTTTTTTTTTTTTCTTTTTTTTTTTTTCTTTTTTTTTTTTTTTTTTTTTTTTTTTTTTTTTTTTTTTTTTTTTTTTTTTTTTTTTTTTTTTTTTTTTTTTTTTTTTTTTTTTTTTTTTTTTTTTTTTTTTTTTTTTTTCTTTTTTTTTTTTTTTTTTTTTTTTTTTTTTTTTTTTTTTTTTTTTTTTATTTTTTTTTTTTTTTTTTTTTTTTTTTTTTTTTTTTTTTTTTTTTTTTTTTTTTTTTTTTTTTTTTTTTTTTTTTTTTTTTTTTTTTTTTTTTTTTTTTTTTCTTTTTTTTTTTTTTTTTTTTTTTTTTTTTTTTTTTTTTTTTTTTTTTTTTTTTTTTTTTTTTTTTTTTTTTTTTTCTTTTTTTTTTTTTTTTTTTTTTTTTTTTTTTTTTTTTTTTTTTTTTTTTTTTTTTTTTTTTTTTTTTTTTTTTTTTTTTTTTTTTTTTTTTTTTTTTTTTTTTTTTTTTTTTTTTTTTTTCTTTTTTTTTTTTTTTTTTTTTTTTTTTTTTTTTTTTTTTTTTTTTTTTTTTTTTTTATTTTTTTTTTTTTTTTTTTTTTTTTTTTTTTTTTTTTTTTTTTCTTTTTTTTTTTTTTTTTTTTTTTTTTTTTTTTTTT
>JAXGGA010014626.1:0-31542 GCA_038373865.1 Uloborus plumipes
TGTAATATTAGCAACTTTTACAGTTTATTACTATACAATTAGCTGTATTATAACTCGACAAACCTAAAATTAATGAATTGCCTTAGCCGTTTCCATGGAGCCGAAGCAAAATATGTGACCTTGATGGGCCGATTTTAAAGTAGCAGACTATAACAAGTTAAAATGTGTGAAAACTTACCTGCAAACACTTCGGAATACTACAGAACTCCCTTCGTTCTGCAGCGTGTGGTACCACATAAAGAAGTGGTTAAAGCTCTTCGCATCCAGCTAGTCTTCATTGTGAGGTTCAAGGCACTCACTCCTACTTGTTAGCAGCGCCTAATACAGCCGAAATCTTGATATTTCTCGGGATTTCCCTCCATTGCCACCCCTCCTCCTCTCATTTCCTCGATGATTCAGTTTTAATTTTAGACAACACAAATAAAGCTTCAAGAATGATTTATCGGTTTCTGTACTCTCTTACTGATGTTTTTACTTCACAGCTAATCAACTCTGGCGTGCATCAGAGCAGAAAACGTAGTCTGACGCCTTTGATGAAATAAAACACATGGATAAATGACACTTGTTTGTTTTTATCCGTAAATTGTTATTATTTCTTTCTGAAAAGGGTTTATTATTTTTGTTTCAGGTAAAGTTGCTTAGTTGCTAAGGTGAGTCATAAGTTTTGCAATTGTGTCATTCCCTGTAAAATGAGATAAGAGGAGAAAAATGTAGTGCCAGTATTGCAGTCTAGTTTTATGAAATTTGACATACAGGTTCATTTTATGCATATATAAAACTATCTAAAATATTTTGGTGTAATGTTTTTATTTTAGGCCTGTTATGTGGAATTGAAAATTGACCCACTGGAACAGCATTCGCACAAATGTTAAATGTTGCACTCTTGAAGCCTAGTCAATATAAGCATAAAAGTTGTGATCTTTGGAGTAAGTGTTTTTTTTTTTTTTGTTTTACAGTAACTTTTTAAAATTGCTGCAAAAGGGCTAATTTTAGTTTATTGCAGTGGCATTCTACAGCTTTAAACTGGAACCTCTGCTGCAGTATTATACTGTTGTTTTTACCGTATCATACAGCAAATTTTGTGGTTATATACTGCAAAATTGTGGTACCGAGAACTAACAATGTATATCAAGCCCAAATTAGCAAACTGATTGTAGACATCTGTTTTGGGACTCAAAGAACTCCTTTTTCTCGAAGGACTTAGCTTTTTATCCTAAAGCCCTCACCTCGTCGCATTGAAAAGAAATACTTAAAACTCCGAAACACTTGTCTGAAACCAGTTTGCTAATTTGTGCTTGACACGCATTGTTTGCTATTGGTACGATTTGTTCTACTTTTGTGAGAATGAGAACAACCCTTGTTAAATTTTAATTTCAAAATCGAGTAAGAAGTATACTGCATGCCTAAAAATCTGAAGTGTGTATGTGTATGATTTCTAATATCTTAAAATAATTATTTTCCATTCATTTGAAAAATGTATCTTAAAAACAGGGAACCTAAAGAGAACTTCACAATTATAAAAGTCATTTCAAAGATTACTTTGGACTTCAAGGTGAGCCATTTCCTAATTATAGAGTTGAATTCACTTTAAACTGATCTCACCAGAACATTACGTAAGGTCTGAAGGCTTCAAACCACTCCTACTTTTATAATTATTTTCATAATGAAAGGCTACTTTTATATTTCCTGCGTTTGCAATTAAAAATGATGATAAAATAGCTAATTAGTGGTGAATTGTTTCTCAGAAAATGTTTATCAAAAGTTGATTTTCTGCATTTTGCTTTGGAAAACAGGAACAAAAAAATGAGATTTCAGTTTACTTATTGTGTAATTATGTACTATATCTTTCCTAATGACAAAACGAAATATCAGCATATTTCCAAAAATAACTGGTTTTATTTTTCGTAAGTTAGATTTTTTTCCCCGATTTTTTTGTCTACATTTTTTGCGGATAATTGCAGGGAAAAAATCAATACAGTTCTAAAGAGAAAAGCAATTGTCATAAAAATGATGTTTATTTTGAACGAAAAAAAAAATCTCAGTGCTGACTATTTTGCTAAAAAAGAAAATTCTACAAACATTTAAGAAAACCTTTCATTTCAACTGCAATAATTTAAAAGTTCTGTCTTTCTTTAAAATAAGAACTGTTGAAATCACTTTTCGAAATAATTTCTCACTATTTTTTCTTGTGGAGAATTCAAAGATTTTATTTGAATCAGAAGTAAAACTTTCAGATTTTCGTCTAATATCTCTCCAGGTTTGTATTTTCTTATTCAGTCAGGTGATTTGAAATTAGATTTTGATTAATTCCTCAAATTTCGGAGCTTTTTGCCATGCTGAAATAGTTGGTAGAATTAATAAGTTTTAATGGTTGCATACACTTTAAAAAATGAATGTTGTTTTTACAATATAATACAACTAATTTTATAGTAATAAACTAAAAATTGCTAATTTTAAAGTAATAAACTATAAAAATTCTACTCTTTACAGTAATAAACTGCAAAATTGCTAATTTTACAGTTTATTACCGTGTATGTTGCAGATTTAAACTGGAACTTCTGCTGCCAGTGTTACACTGTTAGCTAAATTTTACGGCAATAAACTGTAAAATTTCGAAGTTTACAGTAAGAAACTGTGAAATTGCTAGTTTTACAGTTTGTTACTCTAAATTCTAGTTTTAAATTAGTGCCTCGGCTGACAGTATTATACTGTAAAAACAACGGTTCATTTTTTGCAGTGTAAAAAGTAGTTGCTTAAACAACAATGTCATTTTTTAAAAATTGAATTTAAGAATTTATAAGAGATTTCTTCTTCTTCTGCTTTTATTTGAGATCTCCAATTGTTTTGCCATTTTATTATTCAATGTATAATACAAAACTATGGATGAGTTTTTGTCTCATTGACATTGAAGAAATGTGTTGAATTCCCTTTAGAATAAAATGTTCCCCCTTAGGAGCTGCCCATAAATAATATTACTTTTTTCAGTAAATTTGACCCCCTTTCCCTTTTTCGCTAACTGTCACACTTCATATTCCTTATCGCTTTCCCTTGTCACATGTCACGCTTCTTTCATACGTATAGTGTTATAAAAATGCGTGATGTCAAATACATCTTTTTATCCCTTCCCTAATTCTTGTCACAAACTCGCAATTTCACGAACTCTCCACCCCCCTCAAAGTGTGGCATCATCTCTTACTAAATTTCTAAACTGCAATAGATTACGAGTATGTTATTATACGCGTTTGTTGCGACTTTTTTAAATCGCAATAATGCTTTGAAGAATTTCATTTAAAAGTCACAAATAAGGCGCAAAACCAGCACTATGTGACATCGACTGTCTTTGTGCTACCAGGCGTCGTCACTGCAACATCGCACTTGTGATGTCGCCGCGAATTTTTATTCGTAAGTTGCAGCCACCTCTTTGGGACTTTACTTGTGACGTACCCGAGTCACAAAAGCGTCTTATTTTTGTCACTGTGCTATTCATAATCATACCCCGTTTTCGCATCTGCTGTAAATCACTACAGGGCTTTACAGCGACGTCATTTAAAGGTCACAAGTAAGTAAAGAAATTTGATAGTGACAATGATGAGAAGCCGCATAACCGATACAAACTGATCGCATCACTATCAAAACGTCGCATCAAATACACAATTACACGACAACGGTTTCCGTGACTGTGTCATGTTGTCACGGAATAGTCACAAATTGTCCAAAATTGCATTGACGTTGTAAGGGCCGTCACTGCAATTTTGACGTCATCACGGATTGACATTCGCAAGTGGTTGTCACTTGGTCGCTTTTGTTACTGCTGTCTGTTAGAAAGTGATTGAGGCTCTTAAAAAATTTTTTTGACTGATTTTTTAACGTAAAATTATTAATTCGGTATTATTAATTCGGTCTTCAATCGGTAAAAAAATATTTTAATGAAAATTCACATTAAGGTCACAATGTGACGTCTCCACAACATTACATTGTGACCGGTCACTATTCAGCTGTCACAGCGACGTTGTAGTGAAGTCACACGCAAATGTCGCAAACGAGTCACAATGTGACTTTTGTGCGTCGTCACAATTGAGTCACGGTGTGACTGTGACGCTTGTGACTCGCAGTGACGTCACTGTGACTTATCCGTGACACATTGTGCTATTAGGGACACTGCCAAAAATGAACTGTGTTTTTTACAGTACAATACTGGCCTATACTGGAGGTTCCAATTTAAAACTGAAAAATTCACTATAATAAACTGTAAAACTAGTAATTTTACAGTTTCTTACTGTAAAGTCAGAAATTTTTGTTTATTGCCGTAAAATTTACCACTATTGTTATTATAAACACAACAGTATAATACTGGCAGCAGAGTTTCCAGTTTAAAACAGTAAAATTCACGGTAATAAACTGCAAAATTAGCAATTTTACAGTCTAGTAAAGTAAAGTTAGTAATTTTACAGTTTATTACTGTAAAATTAGCAATTTTTACAGTTCAGTACTATAAAATTAGCTGTATTATACTGTAAAAACAACATCTATTTTTTACAGTGTACCGTAAAATGGGGTGCATAGGAACAGCGGGGTCAATCGGAACAAAACTTCCCGACCGTACAAAGAAATTCTTCATAAATAAACTATTGGGTAATTTTCGCCATTATTTTTTTTTAGAAATTTAAGATCATAGGAAGTAGGAAAAAATTACTTTTGTCAATCTGGCAACGCTACTGGCTTCTAAGGAGGGCTGCACGTGGAATGCTAGAAAACATCACATTTTCATGGACTGCAAAACTTCATATGCAAGAACAAACCTTCTTATATTTAAAAGCTAAGAGTGGTATGTTTCAATTATACGTGTATCTGAACAACAGAATACCACATTAGAATTTACATTTTTAATAAATTGTGCCATAAAAATGAAGAATTCTGAAAAATGCCATAGGAAAAAAAAGTGCGGGGTGAATCGGAACACTTAGTTCTGTTGCTCCAATTCAAACTTATTTGAAGGAAACTGTTTGAAAAATCAAGATTCTAACCCCAATTCTTCTAATCAAGACGAGGACAAGGATTTGTTACTGTTTATCCTTTCTCGTGAGCAACTAGATCTTGAAATAACAAACAGTTGCAGAACCCAATGATTTCAAGAAACTAAAGAAAAGGCAGAGTTCATCCCAGGAGATGTTATGAAAAAACTTAAGCCAAGTCACAATGTCTAATTTTAAGGACTAGTACATATTTGTGGGCGACATGAGTGACTTCAATTGATGTTAAAGCTTTGTATTTCAATTCAAAAGCATTTCTTAAAATTACTTTTCATTTTTCATAAGTTCAAAATTATTTTGAATTTTGACAAATTATAAACGTTTACTGGTATTGAAATTATACATTTATTTGACAGTAATTAGCTGTTCTTATTCTCCACCATCAATATTACTCATGTTTGTGAGACCTATTACAGGTTAAATTGAAAAAAAAAAATAAAAATTTTAACATGTGTTCCGATTGACCCCTATCAGCGGGGTGATTCGGAACACCCATATTTTCCTATATAGTTTAATAATAACTGTTCAAAATGTTTTGTCGTTGCTTGTAATATCAGAAGTAAAGCAAGACCGAAGTTTTTACCCAAAAAATCAAATTAAAAAAATATCTTTTAATTGATTTTTTTAGAATCAAAGCTGAAAAGTGATCCGATTCACCCCATTTTACGGTACACTTTTTTTTGAATAGTAAACATCACAACAACTGTATAACTGCAGTTAAAATTCTTCTTTTGTAATTACAAGAGACCCAACATATCTTTTCTTTAGTTTTTTTTTCTCTCGGGATTAATGCAGCATCTTCAAGTTACAAAGTGTTTCAAATTATGAACTCTTTCTCTCTTTCCATATTTCTCGTTTCTCTGGATTTAATTGTACTTTCCTTCGAAAGACACTTTCCAGTTTTTCGATTTCTGCTTCGCTTATGCATGTTAGAGTTGATTATTTTTCAGATCTGTTTTGTCTAATGTTTCATACGATTGAATAGGGACCACGAAATTAAAAATCATTAGTTTCATAGGAGTTAATTTTGTTACCATTTTTAAATTTTATTTAAATATTAGTTCAGTTTTAAAATGCTTGATTTTTCCTACTTTGTAACGGTTTTGGTTTATTTGACGCTTTATTTTGATTCTTTGCTTGGTTACTTTTCGTTGATTTCCTTCACTGCAAAAAAATGAGCTGCTGTTTTACAGTATAATACTGGCAGCCGAGGTTCGAATTTAAAACTGTAAAATGCACAGTAATAAACTGTAAAACTAGCAATTTTACTGTTTCTTACTGTAAAGTTAGCAATTTTAGTTTATTGCCGTAAAATTAGCTGCATTATATTGTAAAAACAAGATTCATTTTTTAGTGTTTATAATACGTCCAAAACTTTTAGACACTATGTTAAAAAGTTAAAAAATATGTATGACTCTTTGATTGATGAAACGTTAACATATTAAATTAAACATTTAATGAAAAAATTGATACTGAAGTACATTGTTTTACTCTGCCAAAAATTTGAGGGAAAAATACAATATATTCTAATTTTAATGAATAAATAATGTAATTCTTACCTGAACTTATTCATATACATAAATACGATTTTCATAAAAATAATACATCATCCATTTTGAAAAAGTAGTCTTTACAATGTTATTTCTCTTTCTTTAAAAACACAATACTTGAAAATTTTAAACTTAATGCATGAAAACATTGTTTTAAAAGGCAAGTTGAAAACTATGTGCTTTGTATTTTACAATCCAAATCCAAACTTTATTTAGATACCGATGAAGGATGTGTTTTTCTTTTTGATGTCATTAAAATGATAGTTTTTGACTAAATAAAAGAAGTAATATCTTTAAAATTTTTCACAACGAATGAAATACAGCTCCTATGAACATGAAAATGGACCGTTCGCTTTGAAACTCAAAGCAAGAAGTTAACCCTTTCTGGACAACCTTCTTTTTTACCTAAGGAAACAATTTTTTTCTTCCAAATCTCAATCAAGGGAGACCATAGGAAGCACACTTAACTATTTTTTAAGGACTTTCTGCTGCCGGCAGATACGAATGTGCGAAAAACGTCCAAACTTTTTATTGTGGAATAACTCGCTTAGCAACTGAGGCAAAATGATTTGTTAGGTATGTGCCGAACTCGGCCCACCTGACGTTAAAGTGTTAACAAAACATTTCATAGAACTGAGTGAAACTTCCTGAATGTCTTTTATCATAGCACATATGAGTCAATTTTAACTTCCTAATTATAAAATAATCAAGAAAAACAGTAGCAGAATTTGCGTAGTTCAGAGCTTTGAATGCACATTGACTGATTTCCATAAGCATTAATCCTGCTGATGTCCAACACTTCGAAGATGTTCTCGTTTACTCTGTGTCGAACTGTACTTTCAAAAACACCACGGCTGGGTTGGACAACAATAGTAATGAGATAATCGCGAATGGTGTCTACTTTTTTCCCTAAAATAACATTTCCATTGATGACTATGTTTTGTTTTTTCACAAACTTTAGGACAATATCGTTGACCTGTCGCATTTGGGCATCAGTGACGTTTTCCAACTCTAAAACTGCGCAATAATTTTTGTACGGTTCCAACATCATGTTTATCTTCGAAACAATGGCGTTGGCGCATTCCAAAGTGATGTTGTCAGACGTGGATAGGTTCTGAAACTGCTGGCAGGGGCACCAGTGGGGTAATATATTGGCATCTTCACAAGTTCTGCTGACAGGTATCTCACCCATAAGACTTAGCCCATAAGCATTTTGTTCTGTTTCGGGGATCTTGTCGATAAGTTTCATCAAGTGCAGTAAATGAACAAGGGTTGCATGGACATCAAAATGCGTGGTAAGACGATCTTGATTATTACGAAGATTTTTGGCTATCTGTGGGTGTTTTTCCAGAAACCAAGGAGGGTAGTTTATGTAAATGAAGGGCATTCTTTCTTCAAATTTCCCAATATAAGTTTCTCTAATTGGGCCAAATCGTATTCCATGATCACTAAATACTATTAAAAGACTCTTGTTCAGGACACCTCTATCCCAGAAATCGGTAAGTGTCCGGTAGACTGGTAAATCAGCATGACCAGCCCGATTAAGATGGTCATGTGTAACTGTTGATATCATTGCATATGCGAAGTAAGGTCGATAATCCATTGTTCTGGTAAAATCTTTGAGGTAATTCAAAATGAGTTCGATATCGATTTGAGAATTAATGCATCGCATGTATTTCCTCTGAAAGCGTTCATCAATTGCCATAGCCATTGGTCGGTAATAATAGTCGGTTGGAGGATCACGGAATCCTCTTTTGCCGTAATTGAATGTACCAAACCTTGGGCTGTCCTCCGCAAAGAAAGTTCGATATCCTTTCGCAGAGTATAACTTCCATACAAAATTGAGATCATCAAAGAATTTCGTATGATACAAAGTCTCATTCCAGTAGTAATTCACAAAGTGCCCGGTAAGTAGTGGCACTATATTTGGAAAAGTATTATCTCCAACTTTAGTGTAGCCATTTAGTTTGAATGGCGAGAGCTTTCGTTCCAGAAAAAACTTGGTATTTTGAAAATGTCTTTGAAAATTTAACGCTGAAACAGAATCTACGCCAAGAATAATAACATTTAACTTGTTATCAGAATCAGGAGAAATTTTTGCTTTTTCCAGCTGCACATTGTATTTCAAAGGCACTAAAGGTATATAATGTTTCAACGTTTCATTGGGCAAGGTACATTCTACCTCAATGAAATCTTCATTAAGAGGTAAGTTGTAGTGTAGTTTCCTAGTATTTCCCACAGCATAGTAGTCTTCAAGAGTTTCTCCAGCTGATTCTTTCATTCGAATAATCGGCCTATAATTGCAATTTACACTTTTAGAAGTGGTGTTATAAAAATTTCTTAGTACTGTTTCGTTCACGATGACTGTAGCATTAGGTTTTGTAAACAGAAACAGAGGTTTACCAGGACAAACTAGAGCAGTTTCTGGAGCTATTATATTTTTCAACGAAGGGTCAAACGGATGCAACTTTGGTATCTGGCACCCAGGTGTATCCAACAGTAGGCTTTCATCTTTCACTTTGATTTCATCGAATACTACATTTGGCTTCGCCAACACATCAACTCTCAACTTGGTTTCAAATCCAATTTCACCAAGTTCGCCTTTTCTGGTCAACCGAGAGAGGTAAAGATACAAGCCACAAGCCAGCATAGATACCACGATAAAGTAAGAATATTTCCCAGCCATAAGAAGAATATGAAATGCTTTCTTCTGAATCAATGAAGAGGAAAATCCCTTAACTCGATCCTTTTCAGACAACATTAAATTATAACAATGAAGGGTTTGGTGGGATACTCGTTTACGATGACATCGTGCCAAAAATGTCAGGGGATATAAATTTGCTTCAAAGACAACATCCAAACAAAAGGAACCTGATTAGCATTGCAGATTTATTTTTTTTACTATGAGAAAACTCTACACGCATATTTTTGCCGTTAACCCATAAAAATTTCATAGTCCTGAGATTGCTTGCCGACACATAAATCTTTCGGAAGTGCTTCTTATACCTCAGCGTTATCTCAGAATCCTTATATTATGTTAAAGATAACGATGGTTCGGAAACAATGCTTGACACAAAAACCATTTACGAAATTTACCTTAAACATGCTCGCAGAAGAAATGGGGAAGTTTTTCAAACCTAGCGTTAGACGAAAAAAATTGTCCAATTTTTGGTGTTCAAATATCTGAAAAGAAACAAAACAAACAAAAGAAGGGTCAGATTTCTTGCTATGCGTGTACGTTATTTGTAAATGTAAGCTGATATGTATGCATGGACCAACTGACCATAGTACTTAAAAATCCTAATGTATTTATAAAACATAATTGTAAATACAGGAAAATATCTTTCAAAGTTTAATTGGTAAATACCACTATTCAAATAAATTGTTACATCGTTAGCTACGTAGGAATATGAGTTACATATAGAAAAACTAAATAAAACTGATTTTAAAATTTCCTAATTATATTCTATTCTTTTTTCTGTCCTCTAAAATGCTGCAGAAATCTTTAAAAAAACTTCAAGAAAAAAGTTTCATTTTCATTGTTTCTGCAGATTATTTTTAGCTGGATACATTGAACTTAATTTTTTTCTATAGCATGGAAAAACGCGGAAAAGAAAGAAAATTACAAACCAAGAACAGTTATTAGTACTACATGCTTATTTCATAAATACAGCGGACCCATTTGTTTTTTAGACAGCAATTTATAAACATTTGGCTTCAAATTTGCAACAATCATAATATCGAATGAAGATGATCGGCTCTTTCCAAAGGTCCCAGAACACGGTTTTCACACCCCCCCAAAAAAAAAACAGGTCACATGGATCATCTTAGCGGATTCCACATGGCCCGTGGGACGTAGGTTGGGCACCTCTGTCTTAGAGCACAAAGTAGATTTAAAAGAATGAATTTTCTAAAGCTATTCATTTCCTGAAACAGTGGTGATTTCAACGGCGCACAGCTGACATATTTTAAGGGCTATAAAATACCATGCTATTGACTTAGTGGCAGCGGCAGCACTTGGTCGTACATTTAATTGCTCTTATTGACTGACTCACATCTCTTCTATTCCAACAGAAGCAAACGGCAAATAGATCATGACGTAATGGTGTGACTTAGTGTCTGCTGAAGGTCTAATAAACCAAATTTATAACTCATAAATGTCTTCAAGAGCTATTATTCAATATCGAAAACATGTCTGCATGTCTAGACGTTGCTATTCCTGAAGTCTACACATTATAAATTCACTATGTGAGTGTGTGTGTGCAAAAAATGAATTGTTGCTTTTACAGTATAATACTGGCAGCCAAGGATCCAATTTGAAGCTAAAGTGCACTGTCATAAACTGTAAAATTAGAAATTTTAGTTTCTTGTTATAAAATTTAGCTGTATTATACTGTAAAAATAGCAGTATAATACTGGCAGTAGAGATTCCAATTCAAAACTGTAAAATGCACGGTAATAAACTGTAAAATTAGCATCTTTAGTTTATTACTGTAAAATTAGTGATTTTGCAGTTTAGTTATGTAAAATTAGCAATCTGACAGTTTATTACTGTAAAATTAGCATTTGTTACAGTTTATTACTATAAAATTAGCTATATTATACTGTAAAAACCACATTTAGTTTTTACAGTGTGTACAGTCGAACCTTGTTAATTCGAACACACTCAGAACACATAAGTACTAAGAGGAATTACAGTTGCCCCTTGCTATTTCGCGCTTCAATTTTCGTAGCTTCACTGCATCGCGGTTTTTCCTGGATAGCTTTTAAAATTCCAAATATACACTGCAAAAAATAAACTGCTGTTTTTACAGAACAACACTGTAAACAGAGGTTCCAGTTTAAAACTGTAAAATGTACAGTAATAAGCTGTGCAACTAGCAATTTTACTGTTTATTACTGTAAAATGAGCAATTTTAATGTTTATTACTGTAAAATTAGCAATTTTAGTTTATCACCATAAACTACGCAGCAATAAATTGCAACATTCACAATTTTACAATTTTTTAATGTAAATAAGTAATTTTACAGTTTATTGCTTTAAAATGAGCAATTTTATAGCTTATTACTAAATATTCGCTGCATTATACTGCAAAAACAACATTTTATTTTTTGCAGTGTAGCTTTTAGCCTTTTTTCATGCTCTCGTGTAAAAATTTAAATGCAAAAAAAAAAAGAAAAAGAAAAAAAATATGGTTTTTAAGCAGAGCATTTTTAAAAGGATTTTTCACAATTCGAAGGAAGTCGAGCCAGTGATAGATCATTGTTCAACTATCAACTTTGGGAGGCCTAAATTTTTCTCCATACTTTATTCATGGAAAACATTGACCGAAAGTAAACAAGCTGCTTGCTAGATGTTTTGCTACTATGCCACTTAGGGGGCTTTTCTTTAGAGCAAAGGTAATAAGTACTGTCGTCCCCGCTTAATCGGGTAACGAATAGACGAATAAAACATCCCGGAACCCATACCATAGACGTAATGTTAAATATCCCCGCTTAATCAAATACCCCGCTTAATCGAATAATATTGCTTGGAACCGACAGTATTCGTTTAACCGGGGCCAACAGTATTCGCATTTGAAGCCCCTTAGCCCCTATTTTTGTTCTTGTCGAAGCTTAAAACGTAATTGATGTCGCCAGCGGGAGCGTTTCTTTGTTGACGCCTAGTATGTCTTCCCTGTGAAAGCAATATAAAAGTAATGTTATTAGCTAAGAAACATTAATTTTTAATAAAAAGCCATAACGGTTTGGGCTACGGTTGTATTGTGTTTAATACGTTATTTGTACGTGCGCTTCAAAGAGGAGAGAATCAAAGCAAAAGTTTTCTATTTCAAACAAAGAAACTATAAAAAATTACTTATATTACATTTACAAATATAGTTTAAGTGTAAAAAGTACAGAATTGTCTAAATTCTACATGACACGATTTTTCTTTTCAAGCTGTGTTGTGTAGGCTAATCTAACGAGTAAATGAACATTTAATACTACTCCATTCCAAGAAATTTATAATATCATCAATATATATATATATATATATATATATATATATATATATATATATATATACACTGAAGTGACAAAAGTCATGGGATAGCAATATGCAAATTTTCAGATGGCAGTAGCATCGCATAGAACAGGTATAAATGCGCAGTGCTTTTACAGAGCTTTCATTTCTGTTCAAGTTATTCATGTGAAGAGGTTTTAACGTGATGATGACCGCACGACGTGAATTAACAGACTTTGAACGCGGAATGTTAGTTGGAGCTAGACGCATGGGTCATGCCATTTCGGAAATCGTTAGAGAATTCAACATTCCCAGATCCACTGTGTCAAGAGTGTGCCGAGAGTATGAAATTTCAGGCATAACATCCCACCATGGACAGCGCAGTGGTCGACCGCCTGCACTTAAAGATCGAGACCGGCGACGTCTGCAAAGAGTCGTAAATTCTAACAGACAAGCAACACTGCGTCAAATCACCGTAGAAATCAATGTGGGACGTACAATGGACGTGTCTGCTAGAACTGTGCGGAGAAATTTGGATTTCTTGGGCTATTCCAGCAGAAGACCGACTCGAGTATGCCTTTACTGACAGAACGACATCGCTTGCAGCTACTCTAGTGGGCACGTGAGCATATTGGTTGGTACCTAGATGAATGGAAAACCGTGGCCTGGTCCGATGAGTCACGATTTCAGCTGGTAAGAGCCGATGGTAGGGTTCGAGTGTGGCGCAGACCCCACGAAGCCATGGACCCAAACTGTCAGCAAGGCACTGTTCAAGCTGGTGGTGGCTCCGTAATGGTGTGGGCTGTTTTTTCATGGCATGGACTTGGTCCTCTAGTGCGACTGGACCGAACATTGACTGGAAATGCTTATGTGCAGCTACTTGGAGATCACTTGCAGCCATTCATGGACTTCATGTACCCAAACAACGATGGGATTTTTATGGATGACAATGCGCCATGTCACCGGGCCACAACTGTTCGCAATTGGTTTGAAGAAAATTCTGGACAATTCCAACGAATGATTTGGCCACCTAGATCGCCCGACATGAATCCCATTGAGCATTTATGGGACACCATCGAGAGGTCTGTTCGTGCCCAAAATCCTGCCCCATCAACGCTTTCACAATTATGGACGTCTATCGAGACAGCATGGCTCAATATTCCTGCAGAAGACTTCCAACGACTTGTTGAGTCCATGCCACGTCGAGTTGTTGCACTTCGCCGGGCAAAAGGAGGGCCGACACGATATTAAGAGGTATCCCATGACTTTTGTCACTTCAGTGTATATATATATATATGTATATATATATATATATATATAAATCCCTGATAGAACGTTTAGTGGTCTACGTTGGGGGTTTGCATCTGGGGGCTGTTCATTCACTGGTTGGATTACCATATCCTAGGAGAATGTGGGGTAAAGTCAAATAGCGGGACAAAGTGAAATGGTAAAATATGTTAACACTTTGATACCCCTCTATCTAGCAATATTTTAATAATATTCTTAAACATGTAGTTGATTCCAGTCCCAAAATAAAAAGCCTTAAAATTCAAGGAAAGTAATAACATAAATCAGTTTGAAAATTTCATAATCATGAAATATTTCTTGATTTATCAAAAAGTTTTTGATGAAGTTTTTTCAATTAACATTTTAAGTGTTAATAGAGATTTACTAATATCCAGTGCAGCAGATATTTAGCTAACATTAGACATGGTTTTATTTTAAATGTTAAATACAGTTTGGCAGGTGCACGCGGGGCAAAGTGACTCCCCCCCAGCTCATTTTGTTTAGTTTACTAGTTTATTTATTTACGAAATCAATTGTGCATACAATCTTTAATCATTTCATTTAAATTCCTTCATGTATAAATTCAATTATTTATTTAGTCAATCACTTATTTTCTTCTTCATTAACTATTTTATCCAGTTAATCATTTTTTTCTTTTGTGCCAATTTATTTAGTTATTTATTTATTCGTTTATTGTTTCATTCTTTATTCATTCAGCAGTTTGCTTCATTTATTCATTTGATGAAAAATATTTTTAATATCCAAGTAGAAAATAGTTCATTAGAAAAATATTCCATTTTTCGCTTTGCTGTATTCAAAAAAAGGGAAAAATGTTCACTTTTTTTGAAGGTACAATTTTACTGCCAAATATGAAAAACAATCTTTCGATTCAAGTTTATTATAAACTACATTATTCTTTCTTCTTGTACTGTAATTTTTGAAACAAATTTCCAACTTGAAGCAAATACATCCACCACTCGATCATGACATCCTGAGATCGCGGTTTCGTCCATATTTTGGACTCCTCAGGAATAAGGTAAGGTAAATTGATTTTATCTACCAGTTTGAAGGCAATCTTGGTTACAATAAGACGATACCTGCCTCCAGCTAGATTATTGGCTCTTCCTGACTGAGGAGTCCAAAATAAGGACAAAACCGCTGTCTCAGGATGTCATGATGAGGCTGTAGATGTATTTGCTTCAGTTCTGCTTTAGCCCTGGATAATGGGCGGTAACTCATTGCATAACATTTCCAATTTGTTTAACTTTAAAAATTTTATTTATCTTTATTATTTTACTTTACCCCGCACATTCCCCTACATTACAAAAAACGCTATTGAAGTGTGCAATAGCAAAATATTTGCAGTTCCTGATCGTTGATACACGTAGATTGATTTCCATAAGCATTGATTCTACTAATGCCAAGAACGTCGTAGACGCCCACCGCTGAGTTCCGTACTGTACCTTCGAAGATTCCTCCACTAGGATAGGTGCTAAGGGTCACAACATAATCATTGACTGTGTTTATCTTTTTCCCATACTCAACATATGGCTTTCCCTTATTGTAATGATCATTGATGAAGCGCAATACATGTTCATTTGGCAATCGAAGTACTACACTTAGGATGTTATGAAGTTTCAACTCGGCACAGTCGTCTTTGTACTTGCTCAATTTTGCATTAATTTCTTCCACGACAGATAAGGCACAATTGACAGCTTCTTCTCCATCGTTCGAAACTGGGTGGAACGTCTGACACACACACCAGTGAGGTAAAATGTGAGCATCTTCACAAGTCCTGTTTTCAGAAACTTCGCTGAACAGGCTCACGCCATTTTTCGTTTTGAAGAGATCTGTCCCCACGGTATTCGATCCCGTCTTAAACACCTTCCACAAGTGTAAAAGTGTGGCGTGAATATCAAATGGTGTTGTGAGTCTCTCTTGATTCACGCGAAGGCTGTTGGCAACATGCGGGTTTTCAGATAGAAAAGATTGTGGAAAATGTATATAAATAAATGGCATTCGTTCTTCAAACTTGCCAATGTAAGTTTCTCTGATTTTCCCAAATCTTATTCCGTGATCGCTGAAAAAAATGAGTGCACTTTTGTTAAACGTGCCTGCTTTCCATAAGCTATTCAGTAGCTTAGCCGTTGGATAATCTGAAAACCCAACAGTGTTTAATTCGTCGTGACTCATTGTAGATATAAAATTAAAAGCAAAGAAAGGTCTGTTGTTCATTGTTTGTACAAAATTTTTGAGATAGTCATACATTATGTCTACATCAAGTTGGGAGTTAAAACAAAACCTATTGCTTCTTAGCTGCGAGTTCGCCATTGCCAGTGCCATTGGTCTGAAATAGTAATCAGTTGGAGGCCATCGAAATCCTTTCTTTAAGTAGTTGAATGTTCCGGTTTTAGGATTATCTTCTGCATAGTAGGTGGTGTAGTTAAGAGTTGCAAACCTTTTCCAGATTAGATCCAAACTGTCGTAGTATATGTTTCGTATTTTAACGTTTCCAGTAACAGACTTACCAGACAGAAATGGAATCATGTTTGGAAACGTATTATCTCCCACTTTCGTATATCCATGTAATTCAAACGGGGAGATTTTGTTCAAAACTTTTTGAGTCAATGGAAAATGTCTTAAGAAATTTAGTTTTGATACTGAATCTATGGCCAATAGTAGAATGCTTAGTTTTGTCGTTTCGTTGGCACTTGTTACTTTTAAAGTTGGTTTTAGGGGGACTAAAGGAAGAAACTGCGTCAGCCGTTTCTTGCCAAGTGAACATTTAATTTTTAAAAATTCATGACCCAAAGGGACGCCAAAAGGGAGAGGTCTTCTCTTTCCTAATGTAAAATAATTTTCAGCCAGTCCTTCCAGCACTCGCTGCCTCAAAATTGGCTGATAAAAACAAGAGATATCTTTTGCAGATAATTGATAAAATGTTTTCAGAATTTTTTCGTCCACAACCACAGTTCCATTTACTTGACCAAACAAAAATATCTTCTTTCCATTACAAATCAATGGTTTCTTTTTCTTTATCAACCACTTTACGGACACATCGAAAGGATCTAATCTTGGTATCTGACATCCTGGAGTATCCAAAAGTAAACCTTTGTCGTTTATTACAAAAAACAATTTGTGTATGTGGTTTGTTTGCAGTAATCCAGCAAATAGGACGAAGGCAACAATAAACAATGTTAGAGCGCCAAGAAGTCTCTTGTGGGTCATTGCATATTTACTTACAGAAGAATTATTAATTGTCTTCATAGAACAGCTAGTGTTGGCTGGAAGGAAAATAAAAGATATACGTTAAAAAAGTCTCGCACTTACAATCATCTTGTAAGTGCCTTAAAAGTAGGTACTTTCGTATTAACTACATGACAGCTATAATGTCCAATATGAGATGGATCTACGCGATTAACTCATATTTTAGAGGTATCAAAAAAGTTCACCTAAAAAGATCTCTTGAATGGTATTAATCCCTTCAATTCGTATGGGGAATCAACCACGGATGTAAGGTAATTGCAATAAATAAGGTCACTCTAAAGTTCATGAACTAATATATCGCTTATTTATGACTCAGTTGGACTTAACTTTTGCAAATGCATCAGCAGACTCATGAAAAGTGGGAAAAGAGAATTTCAAGTGAAAATTTAAATCTGAATTCTGTTTCTCAGCAGTTTTAAGAAAGACAACTTGGCCTTTTTAGGAATACAGTGGGTGCCGGTTAGCTGAATCAGTGGTTAATTGAATCAGTTGCTTTAATGGACCAAACAAACAAAAACAGAAAAAAAATTAAAATAGCCGCTTCATTGAATCAGTGGCTGTAATGTTTCAAAAATGTTAAGAGCAAACGTGATTCATATAAGCAGCGGCCAGTGTACAGGTTCCTAGTAAGGGCAGCTCTGGGCAAGGATTTCTTCATGCAAGGTTGAAGGCAAAAGAAAAAAAAAAGCGAAAAAGTACTATCAAACTTAGGAAACAAAAATAAAAATATTTTAATATCAGCATAAAAACATATTGAACCATTCTTTACAAGGACAAAAACACAATAAAAAAACTTCCATGTTTACTAAAAAGGAAAGGAGAAAGAGCAATCTTAACACTTGGGACATTAGTCCCTTGTTTTCTATTTTTGGTCATTTCTGCGTACACACCGTGCACATATGTGCACAATGCTGCATTTGCAGGACAAGATCATATTCACCCGATAATCCTCTGTCTCTATAAAGTCTCCGGAGTGCTAATAAGAAGAATCATGGCCTTATTGAGTAACTATTTTTCTAGGTTATCAAACCACAGAAAAACATAAAGTTTGCTTTTTGA
The DNA here is from genome assembly GCA_038373865.1 of Uloborus plumipes. NCBI lineage: Eukaryota > Metazoa > Arthropoda > Arachnida > Araneae > Uloboridae > Uloborus > Uloborus plumipes. The sequence continues at coordinate 18,198 of JAXGGA010014626.1, forward strand.
ATTCGTCGACTACATAAATTAGGCTCCGAGAATACTAAGCAACTTCTTTTTATAGACTAATAAAGTGAGCAACAAAGAAACGGAACTTGTTGCAAATAAGATGTGGTAGTTTTGACAACACTCTTCTATAATAAGTTTTACAACATTGTTGCCTAGCGATAATTGGATGTTGATAACGCTTTATTAACAGTTCGGCTTTCTGACGACGATAAAGTCATGATCGACACATTTTTGCTGTACTACAACAAAAGAGGAAAGAGGGATGGTCTTATTAATCTATGAGACCCCACCTTATTACTTGGAATCTTTGACACTAATCGCTGACTGCTGGTTAATACGAAATACCAAAGTACACAGTGCACAACAACACGTTTTGCATGCAAATCAACATGACAAGTAAAAGGACATCCTTGAAGCAGTATCAGTATTTCCGTGGAATAAGTTATGAAGTTACGATTTTGAGATACAAGTGCAGTAAGCGGCCACCATTTCGTTCCGTGAATTTTCGGCCGCTCAGAGAGGGTGGCAGCTTTAATGTGCTTTCATTACAATTGCGAGATAATTTTGATAATACCCAATATAAGCAAGTCTAACGTGCATTTTTGAAACGTAAAATGAAGCTTGATAATTTTTAAAAATGAAAGTTGTATTTTATTTGATGTTTTATTACATTGACGCACCGTGACCTTTCATTGGGGAGCCCCTGCTCTCAGTCCTCACTGTAAATATCAAACCACTCTATTGCTGTTATATTCTAAAAGGATTCAGAATCGTTCGAATGTTGTCTGTATTAACTCTCTCTCCCCTATTTACCGCTCTGCTATTAACACAGACGTTTCATTTAGCTGCTGGAGATTAAAAAACAAAAAAGCTCTTTGAGATTGTTGCAATTTAGATCACTAACAACAAATGAACAAATGAGAGTAAAACTTTTACTCCAAAATTATCGCAATCCATTAATGACCAACAAGACCCATAAGCTGATCTTGAGCTGAAAGGCTGAAGATTGGAAACAGGAAGATAACTATATTTTTTAAAAAGTTGAAATGATGAGCCGACTCGGTGACCGCTCAGAGGGGTCGGGTGGTCGCTGCTGGGGGGAATTTTAATATAAGTTTATGGGGCAGAAAATCTGCACCATAAAAATTGGAACTTAAGAGGGGTGACGCCTCGAAGAATTTTTGCTGTATTTAAGCAATTATGAAAAGATATTTCAGAGCTATACTACTTCAAAGCTTAGACATATAACTATGTTTGGGGTGTTAATTTTTATGCAAATTTATTCTTCCTTTTTTTTGATAATGAAAGTAAAAGACAATTCGTTTCATTTTGAGTGTTACAATCATGGCCCAAAAATCCTGGGACACCAGACCTTAGTCACTGTTACTTTCAGAACAAGGACCTTGCAGAATCCATGATACACTGAAAGTTCCTGTAACCTGTGCAAAATAATTTGACTTAACGTTTTTACTGATGCCGAAGTTTTTAAAATTTTGATAACCCCTGATTATGTCTATTTTAACGTCTCAATGAATGTCCACAAATATATAACAACCATTTTACTTTTTTCAAAATTGATTAGTTAGTCGGTAACAACTATAATTAAGTGATGCCGTATTAATGAAGGTTTTTGAGTCTTTTCCATTGACTTGGATGTTTAGTTTTTAGGTTTTTTTATTACACTTTAAAAAACATAAAATCAGATATATATATATATATATATATATATATATATATATATATATATATATATATATATATATATATATATATATATATATATATATATATATATATATATATATATACATATATATATATTGTTTTCAAAACACACAAAGTCTTCATAAGTATTCTTTTCTCATCTATGTCTTCCGAATTCAAAAAAAAAAGAAAGAAAAAGAGAAAGTACGATTTTAGCGACAACAGCCCACAATATATAAATTTCAATCAGACCACGATTTTACTTTAGCGATTACAAAAATACTTTATAGCGTGCAATGAAGTAATGAAAAGGTAATGAAGTTTCTGTGTGAAAGCACTTTCCAAATATCTCGAAAACTGCTTTCAACGCTAAAGATAAATTAAGCCATTCTTTTTAACTAAAGCTGATAAAATAAGTCTATTTTAAGTCCTCATATTAAGATAGCTTTATTTAAGGAGTCCCATCAAGGACGATTGCGCAAACCCTTTGGTCCAACATTACCCCAAGAACGCGAACCCTCCAAAAATGAGACCGAAAAATCCTCTCCCCCCCTCCCGAAATTCTAAAGGTGCAGTTTGAGCCCTGAAACTACCCTTGTGGGCATTTGTGTTTTAATTTTTTAACTTATATTCAAATAACTTCCTGAGATAAGTTCTAGTTTCATATATTTTTCTTCTTGTAACAAATCATTCTTCTTGATACGAAAACTGATTTGATACGAATTTGGATTTGATGCCAAAAACAACGAAATTACGAACACACAGCCTTTTTTGAATTTTATGAAAAAAAAAAGGATATGGAGATCAACTGGACGATATCCATTATAAAGGGGCTCTACACATTTTAAACAGCGTACGTATTGCTAATCGTGTTTGAGTCACGCAAGCTTAGCAACAGCCGCACAAGCCTCACAAAAAACTTACTAAACTTGACCCAGGGGTGTTCAAAATAGATAATTAAGTTTTCCATACGTTTGCACATTTACATGTACGTACAGATGTCCCAAATATGTCACAGGTCAAATCTGATTGTTTCAATGGGGATGAAAATGGAAATTTAGATAGAAATTTGTGCAAGATTTTCTTTCTTTTTTTATGAATGCAATGCTTTCATTACAGCTTTCAAGGAAATATTTATAGTTAGTAAAATAGCGTGAGATATGCTAAAGTCTTAGCAGCATTTATGATAAATTACCTGTTATAGCTTGCATGTAAGTTGAAACATTCTACTCTCAGAGTAAGGGTTTCACTTCGTGGGTTGGGAAGAATCCTTAGAGCAGAAAGCATTCTCGGGAACATCTTTCGTGATCTGTAACCAACATATTATCAATTTTCAGGATCATTCATAAAATAGTTTCTACCATATGAGTCCGGGAATTATGATGTGAAACAATAGGGGCATTGTAAAAAAAAATGTGCAAAGTTACCATTATTAAAGTCTGGTTCCAATTTTTAGGGAACTCTAATTGTTGGAGGAAAGTTTCACATAGCCTGTGTTAAGTTCCACCAAGCATTAAAATTAATGAAGAATAATTCAAAGCGCATACGTTAAGACAAACATCGGCGCAGCGCTCTTAAAGTCTTATGAACGTAACCAAGATGTGCTTTAACCGGTTGAGTGGTAAAACGTGCGCTGTTCGGGATTCATTTCCTGTCTTGTGTTATTAAAATAACTTACGAATTTGTGTGAAGTTGATTGGTAGTGGGAAAACATGAACCTGACAAAAAATAAATAAGCGATTAATTGAAAGTAATCCTCCAGCTTGAATGTTCTTTTCCCTTCTTTTTTCTTTTGATAGGAAATTCTAGTGTAACCTTAAACACAGAAATTAGTGAAACGTTACGCTATAGTTATACTACCACGGTTTAACCTTCCGCAAGGTGATGTGTTACTTTGCACCAGATGTATCGGTTAAGTTACTCCATAGCAGTGGAGGCAGCACTGCTGCCACCGTCTTTATAAAGTAATGTTATGCATTTTTTTACAACGGGTTGAGTCCAGTGTGATCAATACAGTTAACCAAATAAGCTAGAAGATACCGCCTTCAAGAAAGTGCTAAGGCAGAACCACAAGCATATACCTACAATCTGGTTTACACGTAGGAAATACTGTTGCCCTTTGTTATGGAATCATCAGTCTCGAATCGTCAACAATTGAGCTGGAGGTAGAGGCATCATTGAAGCTGAGATTAACTTTAAACTGGTGGCTAAAATTTAGTTTCTTGTTGTTTTTTTTTTCAAACGGGGATGCGTATTGACTACAAATTATTTGCATAACTGGTGCATTTCTCGAGACCGGCAGTGATTCTTTCATGTGGAACTGCCATTGTCTAAGGCCATTGTCACGAGAATTTTGGAGCTCAGTTTCCCCACTAGATGGCAGTTCCTGGGTTTTATTCCATGCGAAACTGCACCGGAATTTCATTTTGCCAAGAGATACTCCATGCCAAACGAGTGCTCGAGGGATCTTTTACATACCGCATAATCGCACAACATGGACTCTGTCGATTTTCTGGATCTTGTAAAGCCACCGACTGGGTCCAGGTTTGGTTCTGCCCCTTTGGGCGTGAGAGACCTGCGTCTTAACCACCACACCACTTTGTCGGCTGCTAAATAATTAACCACACCAGCGATCATCCGTAAGCAATTAAATCTTAAAATGAAGGCAAAAGTTTTAGGAAATAAGATATAAGTTACTGTCCTCAACCCGGGGCTACGGCAGTACCACAAGCAAAAACCGACACCCTAAATATTCTTGTAATAGAAGAAAGCATATAAAAAGCCGGTATATGCTTTTTTAAGCATAAAAAAGTATATACTGACAGCCTTGTGATGACATCCGAGCCGTCAGTATGTGCTTGCAGATATCCTGAAATACATGACATTGAAGTTTGGCATCTGTCTTATAATGAACTAGGGAAAGAAATATGCAATAGAAACAAGAAGTTCTGCCAAGAACAAATCCCCGAGCCTACTTTTCTGTACACCGATATCAGCGATTTATGTCAAGCATACCTTTTTCCCATTTAAAGCTTATTTACAAAAAGAAAATATGCTTTCTCATCTGATGAAATAAATACGTAAAAAAGTAAATAAACGAATAAAAGAAAGCAGTAGCATCATTTAAACAATGCAGAAATTATATTTCTCCAATAAAATTCTTAATTGTTCTCCTACAGTTAAAAAAAGGAAGTCTGGATTTTAGTAAAAATTCTTGTATCGATTCAATTATAGAATCTACAAATAAATGCTGTAGATATCAGAAAAACTAATAAACACTAAGATTTGTAACATTTGGTGTGGCAGTGAAATTAATTTTAAATTCTTCGAAAAATGTTAATTCATTCATTGAAAATGCATTTTAAACTAAAAGAAACTAATTTTTAAAAATATCTTCTTGAAGGATAAATTTCAATTTCAAGTTATACATGAGTAATTATAAATCACTGATTTACCTTTTTTTCTGACGTTCCAAGTCGAGATACTTTGTAACTCAAGGAACTGCATGCGAACCATTAACCTTGTTTGATAAAATTAGGTCTCTTTCTTCTATAAAGAAAAAGAAAATTCAATCAGACAACTGAGCAATTATTTTTCGGAAGATTTGCCGCCGTGTTACTTCGATCCAACTTACAACTTCTACCCAAATCACCTATGTTCTTTGAAACAAAAAAAATCAGACGTCGCCATTGGCAACGCAGCGCAGACGATTGGTTGCATTCGTGCAAAAACCGAGTCCTAAATCAATACACACGATTTTTTTGTTTCAATTTCCGCAGAAATAGAACTTCTAAAATAAGCTTCCACGTTATAGGCTATTGCAAGATTAGTTGATCTTTTTGTAGATGCGTGAAAGTGATGTTCGGATGTTTTCTCAATCGCGGTGGAAAAAAAATATTTCCTTTTAAATTCAGATTTCTGACGTTATTACTTTCGATCTTTTTTTTTTTTTTGGGGGGGGGGGACTGTAAACAAGTCCAATATTTTTTTATTTTCGCAATTCCACCGAACTAATACTGCCGTGCTAAGCGCATAAATGGTATCTGCAGTCTAACTCAAGATGAGATATAAGTCTTTAAAGTCTTGCACCACCATGTATTTGATTCAGATGACACTTTCTCGGAATTTTTTAAAAAATAGTTCCCGCTCTTTAATGAAAGTAAAACATTATATTTAGGTAAAATACGTCGCAAGAGCCGCTTGGTGGCGAAAGCCTAAGGTATGAATTCAAGTGAAACACGGACGATCGCAACTCACCAATGCAATCGCAAATTCCCAAATTTGGATTCAAGTGAAACGTTACAATCGCTACGAGATGCGATTCTAATGTAATTTGACTTCCAGTAGCGATTGCAATTTTGGTCTATTGCGATCGCCTCGAAGCGATTACAATGGTGTTTCACTTGAATTCGGCCCCAATTTTGTTAAAAAGTGCAGATACGACTTTTGTGTTTAGCACGGCAGTATAGGGGAGACTGCTGCGACTGTCTATGAGAGGTGAAACAAACACATGCTGTTTTGTTTTTATTGCTTCTAAGCCAAATGAATTAGTGGTATTTGATCGTATGTATGATTTTTTTGTTCTTTTGTTCTTTATTCCTTTGAAATGAATTATCAATTATAAATACCTATGCTTTGACCAAGACCAACTTGTTTTGACTCCCAAAACATATACGTGGAATCCACTGTTTTACATCTGGAATACTGCTAGGTGGCGTATTCGAGCTCTGGAGTAGTGAATAGGTGCTTGTGAATAAAGCTCTGTTCTTGACTCATAATAGCTTGTTATTTTAAATGCATCACTAAGGTGAAGAAAGTACATTTATATACTGTACTGTTATTTATATGCTTTATTTATAAAATAAAACAACAGTACAAGTATATACTATTTCTTTTCTTTTATTTTTTAAATTAATATCAATCTGTTAGGCTGTTGCGGGGTATTTAGAGATCAATAAACTGTCGAGGAGAAATAATAAGATCCTAATTTTTGTTTTAAAAAATGACATTTTGATTAAGTATGAAATATTAGCACACTGCAAAAAATAAACTGTTGTTTTTACGGTATAATACTGAAAGCAGAGATTCCAGTTTTAATCTGTAAAATGCACAGTGATAAACTGTAAAGCTAGCAATTTTACAGTTTATTACCATAAAATTAGCACTGTTATGCTGTAAAAACAGGAGTATAATACTGGCAGCAGAGGTTCCAGTTTAAAACTGTAAAATGCACAGTAATAAACTATATCTCGATATTTACAATTTTTTACTGTAGAATGAGCAATTTTACAGATTATTACTATAAAATTAGCTGTATTATACTGTAAAAACAGCATTTTATTTTTTGAGGAGCAATTATTCTAGAACAATTAATTTCAGTATGACTACATTCACTCAATCTGTGGAAAAGTCCGAATGGCAGCCCTGGTTATGTGCTTATTTTGATTTATCTTTTTTCATTTTCTATTTCCTCTGCGTTTTGTTGAAAAACAGATTATTCTCGTACTATCAAAAAAAGAGGTGTTTTTTTTGTGTTTAATTGTTGCTTCAATAAACAGCAAATGCATTTCCATGGTGTAGCTGTTTAAAATGCATCAGGTGTCATTTACGGCAGTAAATAAATACAACTGTTTCTATAGTAATGACGCAATATGCCAAACAATAAACAATAAGTAATGGAAAAAGAAAATATGAAACAATCCATAGGAGTTAAAGGATGATCTACAGAGATATTTGTAATGTCCCTATACGCGTACTTAGCATAATCAGAATCAGAAACATTCATCAAAAATTTAGTCAAGTGTATTATGATAAGAACGGCACACAATATGCAAATAAAGACAAAACTGGCACCATAGATTTAACCCTTCACTGCACGATTTTTTATATTTTCATGAAAAAAATCATATGTTACCTTTAAATAGCCCGGAGTTCAGGAAAAATGAAGAAAAAAATTAATCTTAAAAATTTGCACCAAAAATGATGTTTTAACTGTTTGTTTCACATATGGCACAAAGCACATAGTATATGGTTATACTGATTAGTATAATAATCTACAATGTGTTTTGTGCCATAAGTGGAATAAACAAATTTTTGCCACTAAGTACAGCATATATATTTAAACATTTTTAGAACAGAGGAAAAATAATTAAGCATTTTTATTATTGTAATGCAAACATTCTATTTTTCAAAAGCAAGAACTGTAATACCTAGACTAGTGCAACTAACTAGTGCATAAAAATCACACTAAACTGTTATAGCAATGTTCCAGAAGGGGCACAAAGCTCAGTTTAACTGTATTTAAATATCAGAGGAATATATGAGGTTTTTTTTTTTTTTTGGTTTGTGCCAGATCAGGCACACCATGCAGTGAAGGGTTAATTATCGCGGAAAACATTTTTAAGCAGACTTTATTTGGATTGTTTTAGTCGAAGACTGAATGGTTATATGAGTAAATGAAAAAAAAGTGATTTTTTTGAGGATATATTCGAGACATATTTTATGCTGTCCTTACAATTTTCACCAACTTTTACAGAATCCTTTTCCATCTATATGTGGTTTAACAATTTTATTTTAATGAAATTACGTGAGTTCGCATGTCATCTAATTACTCGTAGAAAATTGTGCTTTATTTTTATTTGTGTTCTTGATTTCTTTAAATTAAAATGCTCAATTTTTAATGTCTCTATTTTGAAAATTCACTCCAATGCATTATTTTGAGTAACTCTTTACTAATATATTTGGCTAATATTTAAAATAAAAGATTCAGTTTTTACCTTGAAAATTCCTAATCTTCCAAAAAGTTTCAGGTTTGCTTCTCAAATTTCACAGGCTTATTCTTTTCGTTCAAAATCTGTTGAATTTTTGCAACACCATGCTTAAATAATATGTCAGTCAGCACCGAATTCATCATTATCAATCATTGTGAGTACATCGATCGCGAGGTCTCTTCGGCGCACAGTTGAAATTGGATCTAGAAGGAAACGTGGTTAGGCTCTGCCTGTGTATTATTTATCGTTTTAGCAGAACACTTTAGCCGGCGAGCAAAAGTATTTAAAATGGCGAGTCTGTGTACAGGCTCGCCATACCGAATTTTTCCATTGATGGGGGGAGGGGCTGAATACTTAATTCAAATTTTATCGGGCAAAAAAAAAAAAAAAATCACGGCCACTTATATTTAAAAACATCAACATTTCAATTTCTTCCAGTGGTGGTGGTAGGGGAGGGGGGGGGGGGGTACATACTTAATGCAACTTTTATCGAAGAAAAAAATTACGGCTCCTTATGTTTAAAAGCATTAATATTTTGAATCATGGGAGCGGGAGGGAAGGGGGTCAATTTACCTCTTGATCCTAATTATGAGCTTGCTTAAATATCAAAATTGGTAGATGGTTTTTTTTTTGGCAAAAATTTTTAATTTCGACACTTTAAAATGCTTGCTTTTGCGCGATATAAACGTGCGTTTCTCGTGTCCTCACTGTCCATTCTGAACTTATAGATTTTATTTATTTATATAAATTCATTAATCTTGACTTGATACAAACTGTTAATAGCCATGTTTTGTAAATGTCATAAATTTAACTCAAAATAACAAAAACGCCAATATGTGCTAATACGAAGACTGTTTTGATCTTGCCTTTTGTAATTTATATAATTAGAATTCAACATTTTAGCACATTTCCAACATCAGAAAGGGAGAAAGGTAAAACGTTATTCATAAGTGCAATCATTTATTTAACTAAAAAGTCTAGTACAGCTCATGTCATTTTGTATTTGCAATTTTAATCATTATAAAAATTGTTGAACATCACAGTAACATGCTGTACACTTATCATTCAAATGAATATAAGAGTTGTCTATATGTAAAACTCAAGACTTTTGATTTGACGATCTTGTAAGCTGATTAATCTGTAAATTTTCAAATTTACTAAATGCATCTCATCCCTGAAGCAGAAGTGACACGACTCAAAAGTTCAAGTTTGTGAGTTCTGTCTTTAAAACAGTAATGGAAAAAACGGAGATGAAATATTCGGAATGTTACTTATTAACATGTTGCAATATGCAATACAAATTCGTAAGATTTTAGTTGTTGATTTGCAAGGAATTGGATACAGTTTTCACCTGTTTCAGTCAGTTTGTTTTGTGTCTTTATTTTGGTAAAAGCAGCTGCATTTTCTTGTACCTTTGCAAAAACGTCGAAAGTTTTGTACTGAAATATGCGATGCAAAACGTAATTAAAAGTACAAATGAAAGAGACTACAGCTGTTCATGTCTTTCTCAGTATTCTTCATTTGCCTTTTTAATTGCATTGTATTATTTAGCCCCACTTGTTTACCTTATTTATATCTGTAGGAGGAATGAACTCTATTATCAACCAAACAATGAAGGCATAAATGCAATCGCGTACAGCTGTAGTCTTTTTAGGTTCTGCAGCTGTAGAGAATCGTAAATTACAACATGTATTTTAGTTTCAGTAAACACTTCGTAAGATTTTACAGCCCGTCGAGATAAGCGCAGAAGTAAAAATCACTCTGTATTTTTCTGAATTAAGAAATGGCTGAATCTCCAAAAACTTTTCATTATCTAATCACTAACTCCCTGAAAATAAAAATGCTTCCATCTTTTTTAATACGCTTTTATTAGTTTCACATGTGGGTTTGTTTGTTAGTATGTATGTAACTCTGAATAAAAGATAAAATTCACGCTCTTTATAAGTATAAAAGTAATATATTTAATACTATTATTAATATTAAAGGCTAAACTATATTATTACACGTTGATGTGTTCAAGTGTTTCAGTTGTTTGTGTATGTAACTCTGAATAAAAGATAAAATTCACGTTCTTTGCAAATACAAAAGTAATATATATTTAATATTATTATTAGTACTAAAGGCTAAACTATATTACTTGTTGATGTATTATAAGTGCATGTAAACTTAGCGGATATTCAATTTTTCTTTTTAGTTTGATTAACTCTAAAAGCGTATTTTTTTAGTTTTTTAAACTATAATTTAATTATTTAAATTTGTATTGAGTCTTTATGCGGAGCTTAATAAGAGAAAAATAAATTTCAGCCATATTGCAGTTTTGCTATGCTGCCCTGTTATAGAAAACACCAGGAGATTTACTATTTTGCAGGCCAGAAGAGTAACACTTGACTTACACAGAGGCGGTCACCAAGGTGCAGAATTATATTCAAAATTGATATTGTTATGTTTTAAGTTCTTCAGCTCATTCCCATATTTGATTTTTTGATTTGAACAATTTTTGGTTCAACTTTGAGCCGTTCAAACAACCGGTCCCGCGTTACTAACTTTTGAATGAACAGTCCGATTTGAACAAACTTTTTTTGTTCGAAAGATCTTTTCAAGGATACTTCATTCCCGTATCTACATTTTCGATTTGAACGATTTTTCGTTCAACATTGAACCGTTCAAACAAGCTCTCACCCCTAATAAAATAAATTTATAACTCATAAATGTCTTCAAGAGCTATTATTCAATATCGAAAACATGTCTGCATGTCTAGACGTTGCTATTCCTGAAGTCTACACATTATAAATTCACTATGTGAGTGTGTGTGTGCAAAAAATGAATTGTTGCTTTTACAGTATAATACTGGCAGCCGAGGATCCAATTTAAAGCTAAAAGGCACTGTAATAAACTGTAAAACTACCAATTTAACAGTTTCTTACTGTAAAGTTAGAAATTTTAGTTTCTTGTCATAAAATTTAACTGTATTATACTGTAAAAATAGCAGTATAATACTGGCAGTAGAGGTTCTAATTCAAAACTGTAAAATGTACGGTAATAAACTGTAAAATTAGCATCTTTACAGTTTATTACTAAAATTAGTGATTTTGCAGTTTAGTTATGTAAAATTAGCAATTTGACAGTTTATTACTGTAAAATTAGCATTTGTTACAGTTTATTACTATAAAATTAGCTATATTATACTGTAAAAACCACATTTAGTTTTTACAGTGTGTACAGTCGAACCTTATTAATTCGAACACACTCAGAACACATAAGTACTAAGAGGAATTACAGTTGCCCCTTGCTATTTCGCGCTTCAATTTTCGTAGCTTCACTGCATCGCGGTTTTTCCTGGATAGCTTTTAAAATTCCAAATATACACTGCAAAAAATAAACTGCTGTTTTTACAGAACAACACTGTAAACAGAGGTTCCAGTTTAAAACTGTAAAATGTACAGTAATAAGCTGTGCAACTAGCAATTGTACTGTTTATTACTGTAAAATGAGCAATTTTAATGTTTATTACTGTAAAATTAGCAATTTTAGTTTATCACCATAAACTACGCAGCAATAAATTGCAACATTCACAATTTTACAATTTTTTAATGTAAATAAGTAATTTTACAGTTTATTGCTTTAAAATGAGCAATTTTATAGCTTATTACTAAATATTCGCTGCATTATACTGCAAAAACAACATTTTATTTTTTGCAGTGTAGCTTTTAGCCTTTTTTCATGCTCTCGTGTAAAAATTTAAATGCAAAAAAAAGAAAAAGAAAAAAAATATGGTTTTTAAGCAGAGCATTTTTAAAAGGATTTTTCACAATTCGAAGGAAGTCGAGCCAGTGATAGATCATTGTTCAACTATCAACTTTGGGAGGCCTAAATTTTTCTCCATACTTTATTCATGGAAAACATTGACCGAAAGTAAACAAGCTGCTTGCTAGATGTTTTGCTACTATGCCACTTAGGGGGCTTTTCTTTAGAGCAAAGGTAATAAGTACTGTCGTCCCCGCTTAATCGGGTAACGAATAGACGAATAAAACATCCCTGAACCCATACCATAGACGTAATGTTAAATATCCCCGCTTAATCAAATACCCCGCTTAATCGAATAATATTGCTTGGAACCGACAGTATTCGTTTAACCGGGGCCAACAGTATTCGCATTTGAAGCCCCTTAGCCCCTATTTTTGTTCTTGTCGAAGCTTAAAACGTAATTGATGTCGCCAGCGGGAGCGTTTCTTTGTTGACGCCTAGTATGTCTTCCCTGTGAAAGCAATATAAAAGTAATGTTATTAGCTAAGAAACATTAAATTTTAATAAAAACCCATAACGGTTTGGGCTACGGTTGTATTGTGTTTAGTATGTTATTTGTACGTGCGCTTCAAAGAAGAGAGAATCAAAGCAAAAGTTTTCTATTTCAAACAAAGAAACTATAAAAATTTATCTTATATTACATTTACAAATATAGTTTAAGTGTAAAAAGTACAGAACTGTCTAAATTCTACATGACACGACTTTTCTTTTCAATTCAAGCTGTGTAGGCTAATCTAACCAGTAAATGAACATTTAATACTATTCCATTCCAAGAAATTTATAATATCGTCAATATATATATATATATATATATATATATATATATATATATATATATATATATATATATATATATATATATATATATAAATCCCTGATAGAACGTTTAGTGGTCTACGTTGGGGGTTTGCATCTGGGGGCTGTTCATTCACTGGTTGGATTACCATATCCTAGGAGAATGTGGGGTAAAGTCAAATAGCGGGACAAAGTGAAATGGTAAAATATGTTAACACTTTGATACCCCTCTATCTAGCAATATTTTAATAATATTCTTAAACATGTAGTTG
>JAXGGA010014627.1:0-31542 GCA_038373865.1 Uloborus plumipes
CTCTATCTCTTCTTGGCGCTTTTCCTTTTCAAGTTGGCGCTTTTCTCGCTCATCTTCGCAGAGTCGATCAGCTTCTAAGGTCGAAATGATACCCTTAACTATTTCTTCATCGTAATTAGCGCTATCTAAGATAACTTTGATCAAAAGTATTATACTACAGTTTTCTATGTCAACTTCCCCTAACTCTGAAGCAATATACTGCAAGTCTCGTTTCCGTACTCTTGATAAATAGGCCATACTTCCTTCTAATAACTTTCTACCTTTTTTTGACTATTTTGCGAATCCCACTTCTGAATTGTAAACTAATAAACTTTATTTAAACGTAATTACTTTAAACAACTCGTAAACATCGAAAATACATAACACTGACTTAGAAACACACAACATAACCTTGAAAACCAATTTTCTTAATATCCGTCTCGCGTCGTTCAAATCATGAAGTCCTCATTCCATCAATAACTGTTGCCATTAACAAAAAAACATTGTTTACAGAGATGTCAAAATTGAACGCCATTGCTATATGTTGCTAATTCGAAGTAAGTAAACAATAAATGAATGTCGTATGACTGAATCATAAGTTGTGACGAACTTTACCTGAAAGAGGAATTTATTTCCCCTAAAAAGCAGTACTAATAAGGCCTTCGGCATCAATTCACTCTGTATTCCACTTCAGTTAACTATATCAATATTTTTTTACCCTTAAAGATAGGATAAACAACGCTTTTTACAGCAGAAACAACATGCTAATAAATGTAAACAAACATTTGGGAGGTCCTTGTTCAGCGCTCTCTAGCGGGCAAATCTTTACCATTGATGTTTTGAGTAATGAAGAAGCCTGTATAAAACGCTATCTAGTGTAGCCTTGTTTTAACTTAATGAAACAGTTTTGTATTAAAGCTGATACCTTTGGTATAATTAATCAATTGTAACTTGTTTTAAAATAACTTCGTATGAACACTGTCATTTTAATTTTGCAAGATGTTAAGTGGAAAAAAAACCACAGCAAGGACGCTCATGAATCAAAAGAAACTTTACGAAAATTTTGGCAGCGGTAAAAATTTTAAATTGCAACGTTTTATTGCACAAAGTTTGCATATTATGCAGTAATTTGCATGATGTGTAATAATTATGTGATCTTTTTAATTATTTTTCTGAAAAAAATGTTTGTTTATGTTTTCTTATTTTGGTTGTTGCTTCAGTCTGCGGCTTGGAATCTGACTTATGTTGCTATGATTCTCACCTGAACAGCAATATAAGATAGAGGAAAATGCTTTTGGGCAATTCCACGTGACTCACGTTACAATTTGACGTGATTTTACAAAAGTAAATGTTATATATATAAAAGAAATAACCATGCCTGATTTAAATAAAGCTGTTGACAGTCATCTGGGAGGCAGTAAGAACCTATGGATGTCAGCATTTTAAATTTCAACAGAAATAGATGGTGTTTCAACCTTAATTTAGCATCGTGACTCACGTTACAAAAAAAAAGGAACTCAAGTTTTTTTGGATAATTAAAAACCTAGGATTCCTGCTCTTTCCGAATAATAAAATTTAAAAACTGCTTTTCATGGCACAAAATATGTTTCTAAGTTATGATATATACGAAAATAAAGTTCATTCTGCAGTCACTAATTAAGTTAATATGTTGAGCGTGACTCACGTTACATAGTTTCGTGACTCACGTTACATCTCCGTTTTAGTCTTTTACTTTACATCTTATTTTGAAAATTTTATTGAGAGACTTCACTTAAATTCAATTAAAATTAATGCTTAATGGCTTGTTTTCTTTAGTTGATCAGTTTTAAATACAGTAAAACCTCTCTGAGCAGTCACTTTTACAAAGCGGCCACCTTTCTTAACGGCCAATGTTTCGCAGCACGAATTTTTGTCCCATAGACCTCGGGTTAAAATTCTCCTTAGCAGCTGCCATCTAACCCCTCTGAACGGTCACAGAGTGGATTCATCAATTCAATTTTCCAAAATATATGTTTGTCTTTTTTTTTTATACTACTTCCCGTATTTTCTCTGTGGCTGCATTGTACTGACTTTAAATTCTGAATTCATATATCTGAAAACTTTTACAGGATACTACACACCATTACATTTCATCTGATACCAATCATAACATTTATTGTTGCATAATAGCGGTCGACTCCGCCGCTAGAGGGCGCCAGTGTTGCAGGGGAGATTTTTGCTGCTCTGAGCTAAGTGATATTTTTAATGTAAATTGTTTGTTTTTATTGTATCAGTTTTGGTATTTTTATTGTATTTCAGTATATAATTTAGTATTTCTGTGCATTGAGACTTATTTTTGCTTTACTTGCATTCTTAAAGTGTTTTTCAATTTTTTGAGCTAAGCCTAAAATGTGGTGATTCCTTTGTTGTTAGGCCTGTGTTCTTTGTTGGGTGTAGCAAGTTAATTTTTATTTACTACTGACTTAGTTATCTGCATTCTTTGTATCTTTATCTCAAATGATTTCTTATTTTAATTATTAGAAGTTACTCTTAAAATTTTGCACTTTTGTCTTTTTGTATTGCTTTTGTATAAGTGGATCATTTGAGTTATTATGGGTGTTATATGCATTTTGAAAGAGGTTAAGAATGGGAAGGGGAGCAGGTGGATTTCTTGCGACATTTGTCAGATGTTCTGCCTGTATGAGGGAAAAGAGGAGTCCATTTCTGAGGATGATTTCACTTGCACTAAGTGTGCTGAGCTCCTGGACTTAAAAAATAGGATGACCATTTTGCAGGCTCAAATAGCCTCAGGTTGTGGGACAGAGGAGGTAAACAATTCAGATGGAAAGGGGGAAGTTATTAAAAAGGATGTGGGCATTAGCTGTGAGTTAGTTAGTGGGATTATTCCAGAGGAGAAGGGGGAAGTTAGCAGTAAGGAGACAGACTGGGAGACGAAGGGGGTAATATTGGGGGATTCTATGGTGCGTGAGGTGGGAAATTCAATCGGGAGGGTAAAACGTAAGGTGGCTAGGTGTTGTTTACCAGGGGCTCGGGTGAAGGATGTAAATAAGGTTGCAGAGAAGAGGGGGACATTTGATAAGGAGGATATGGTCACTTTATGGGTGGGAACGAACGATGTAGGCCGTAGTAATAATGAGGAATTTAGGAACGAGTGGAATTCCCTGTTGGATAAAGCAACCAACAGTTCGACCAGTGTCCAAGTGGTTGGGTTGCTGCCCAGGTACGGAGTCAATAGGAGCTGGTTAAACCAGCGGGCTAGGTGCATGAACCTGATACTCAAAGAAATTTGCCATATGCGCAGTATCAGATTCATCGATGTGTGGAGTTATTGTAAGCGAGATTGGATTGCTAGGGATGGCCTGCATCTGAGTTCTACAGGGGTTAAAATGGTTAGTGGTTTGGTTTTGGAGTATTCTGAGTCAAAAAACTAAGTTTGAAAGGGGGGCAGGGTTCACGGAGAAGGTTGCAAAAATATGCAAACTATTTGGGTTTAATTAGGAATGGTAATAAGGAGGAAAATAAGAGTAGTCATTTCAACAATTTTGATTCAAGAAATCGTAAGGGGTTGAATAAAAACAAGTTGAGCATGCTTAAGGTTTTTTATACCAATGCTCGCAGTATTAGGAACAAGATGGAAGAATTAAAAAGCATAATCACAAATGAGAATTTGGATGTAATTGGAGTTACCGAGACATGGGCTACCAAAAATGATGATGATTTATTGTGTATTCCTGGGTATAATTTGTTTAGACAAGATAGAGTGGGTAAAAGAGGTGGTGGGGTTTTATTTTATGTTAGAGATACTTTAACTTGCAATGAATTGGCAATAAATGACAAACCTAATGATATTGACATGGTTTGGCTAGAATTGATGAGCGGTAAGGGTAAAAAATTACGTTTGGGTAACATTTATAGGCCACCTAATCTAAGCCAGGGTCAAGATGAACAGATGTATCGTATTATTAGAGACATGTCGAGTAAGGGACCGGTAATTATAATGGGGGATTTCAATTTTCCGGGCATTGATTGGAATAATTCTTACCCCAATAATAGTAGAGAAGAGGAATTTCTAAAAGTAATTGGTGACTGTTTTTTAGATCAAGTTGTTTCTGAGGGAACACGGCAGGATACTGTTTTGGATCTTGTTTTCTGCAATGTTGAAGGCTCTGTACAGGCATTATGTGTAGGGGAGCATATTGGGGATAGTGACCACAACAGCATTAGGTTTGGGATTAAGTTTGATATGCACAAAGACAAAAATTTTAGGTTTGTACCTAATTTCAGAAATACTGATTTTGTCGCACTCAGGCAGAGTTTGAAAGCGGTTTTTTCATCAGGTTTGGACAATAGCGATGTAAATTTGCAGTGGACAGAGTTTAAGGAAAAACTAGCAAAAACAGTTGGAGATTTTGTTCCTTTTAGGAGAAAAGGGGTAAACACAAAAATTTGGCCCATGTGGTTCACTAGGGAAACTAAGGATGCTCTAAATCGTAAGCAAGCTGCTTTTCGTCGATTAAAAGAAACTGGTCACAGCGCAGACAGGCTACAGTATTGTGAGGCTAGGCGTAGTTTTAAGTATTTGGTACGGTTTCAGAAAAGAGAATTGGAACAAAAGCTGGCAGATAATATTGACAGGAATCCAAAGGAGTTTTTTGCATACGCAAATTCTGGGAAAGTTCGAAATAGTCAAATTGGGCCACTAGTAGATGAGCATGGAAATTTAATTCAGAATGATGGTGATATAGCAAATGTTCTAAATGACTTTTTTTCCAGTGTTTTTAACGATAACTGTATCTCAACAGTTGACACAAGCAAGACACAAGCTACTACACAGCTTGAGGACTTTGTATTTTCCAGGGAGGACGTTTTACTTTATTTGAAAAAAATTAAAACCACAAAAGCTCCGGGACCAGATAATATTTATCCAAAAATTCTAGTAGAATGTGCAGAGGAATTAGTTGACGCTATAGTTAATATATTCAATGCTTCGTATAACTCAGGGATAGTGCCAGAGGACTGGAAACTAGCTAACATTACACCACTCTTCAAGAAAGGGTCTAGAGGTAATGCAGGAAATTATAGGCCTGTGAGTCTGACTTCAGTGGTATGTAAAATTTTTGAAACATTGATCAAAATTAAGATTATGAATTTCTTAGAAAATAATGGGCTGTTGAGTAGTTTGCAGTATGGTTTCAGAAAAGGTAAATCGTGTGCTACTAATTTATTACATTTCTACGACAAGGTTACCTTGGCTTTAGATAGCAAAAAATGCGTAGATGTTGTTTACATAGATTTTCAAAAAGCTTTCGATAAGGTACCGCATGTAGCACTACTCAGCAAATTAGCTGGTATAGGGGTAGGAGGTAAAATTCTAGTTTGGGTTAGGAATTGGCTGACAGGAAGGAAACAAAGAGTAGTTGTTAGGGGTAACTATTCTAAATGGAGTGAGGTTTTAAGTGGGGTTCCCCAAGGATCAGTTTTAGGTCCCCTTTTGTTTATTATTTTTATGAATGACATTCATGAAAATGTTTCTGGAAACATGAATTGTTTTGCCGATGATGTCAAACTTATGGGGGTTGTAGAAAATGACGAACAAATAAATCAGCTGCAACAGGATTTGGATCATATTACTAAATGGGCAGACAAGTGGGGTATGGCAGTTAATGTTGGGAAATGTCAAGTGCTGCATTTCGGTCATGGAAATAAGCATACAAGCTATTATTTACAGGGTTCAGTCATTAGTAGGGCAGATAATGTTATGGATCTAGGTGTCTTAATAAATCAGGATTTCAAGTCCAGTCAACAGTGCAGCATAGCTAGTAACAAAGCCAATAGGATGCTTGGGTTTATTAATAGATCTATTTCAAACAAATCTAAGAAGGTTCTTCTGCCTCTATATAGAAGTTTGGTAAGACCTCATTTGGAGTATGCTGTTCAGTTTTGGTCTCCTTATCTGAAGAAAGACATTAATTTATTGGAAAGGGTACAAAGAAGGGCTACAAGGTTAGTAAATGGATTTTCTAATTTAGACTATGATTCCAGACTTAGAATGCTTAATATGTATAGTCTTGAGCAAAGGAGAACCAGAGGGGACATGATTCAGTTATTTAAATTTATTAAAATGAATGATGTTGCAGGGTTGGAGTTTTGCAAGGAAAGCAGGACAAGGGGTCATTGTTTTAAGCTGTTTAAACCTCAGGCGAACCTGGAAATTCGAAAAAATTACTATTTTAGCAGGGTAGTGGGAACTTGGAACAGCTTACCGGAAGAGGCGGTAAAGAGCAATGGAGTAGATGGCTTTAAGAGGGCCATTGATCTTCATTGGGGTCTTTAATTTGACTAGGACCAGCCAAGTTGGGCCCTGGGCCTGCTGCTGGTCGCCACATTTGTATTTGTATATTTGTATTTGTATAATGGCTGTAAAATAAGTTGACTGCTGTCAGAAGTAGGCTCTTGAAAGTACTTACTTTTCTCATCCACTACTGATGAATAATTAAATTTTAAGCATCTCAAATAAGAGCAAGTGAGATGTTGACCGTGCTTTTTAAAATTTCTCTTATGTTCCAATTTTATATGTATATATATATTTTTTTTTCTCTCGCTCAAGCTACTTTTTTAAATCATTTTCGTTTAGATTTTCTTGGGATAAATAATTTTTTCAGCATGAGTTCGGTGGACATTGAAATCTTCTTTTCAAATGTATATTACATTTACGGATGAGTATTGAGTAACTCACTTATGACTACAGTTTAACTGTGAGGTGAATTAACGGAATTTCTCCTTGTTTTGGCAAGTCTTCCTTAGTGTATTTACATATTTGTATACTTGTTGAAGCGATATTTAAGAAGTTTGAATTTAGCCAAAATTTCCTTTGAAAGTTTCATATGTTTATTTTTCAGCTTATATTGAATTGCTAGAGACAATATCCTTAGCTTTTCGACTTTTCTCGTTAGACATTCTTTCATCCAGAGACAATGTTTCTGTTTACATGCAATGTACTTCCCTTCTTGCTTCAATTTTTCTCGGCACCTTTTCTGTCATTCTGCGGTTACTCGTTAAATATTTAAAAAAATTCTTTTACTGGAATGAAAAACCTTTTTTAGATGCGGAAGAAAAATATGTGCATGCATAAACACACATGCTACACATTGGAAAGCTGAGGGCCAAAACTGAGACCCAGTGCACTAATTGAAAGATTATAAAACACTAAAAGAATTAAAATTACGCTATTTATATTTAATTTCATCAGTATTATTAATTATATGTAGGTGTGTACAAGTGCTAACCCTCTCTTTAGACCCTAAAATACCATTAGGGCACATTAAATACTTTTAAGAAGTTAATATTAGCTTGTATTGGCTGTAACTCACTTTTCGCGTGACTCACGTTACAAAATAAACATCCTTATTTTTTGAATAAAAAAGCAAAAAACTCTAAATTGGCCAATAAATTCTTTTTTGTAATGTACATGAGTAGGAGAAACAGGAAAAAAAATTTCATTTATAAGCTATAAAATTTGGAAATATTAAAAAAATTAAGTTTTCGTGACTCACGTTACACAAAATTTAATGGTTTAAAAACTACTTAAAAAATTATTTTAAGAATAAATTTCAAAATGTACTGTTAATAATTGTTTTCTTATCGAATAAATCTGCCAGGAAAAAATGCAATTAAATTGTGAAAACAGGCTAAACCAATAAAATATGCTCATTTAAAATCGTGTCTAGCAGAGAGAGACTTTTACAAGATTGTGAGCTCATAGAACAAGCTCTCTTACAAAAAGAAAATGATTCACCTGAAGTTTCTTTTTTCTAATGTGTAAACTTCAATCAATATAGAGAACCTCCAAAAAAATTAAAACAATTTTTCAACATTTTTTTTTTAACACCGAGTTCCCATGTTGCCTGGAATTGCCCTTTTGCTCTTTTACTGACCAAATATACTATTTTAGAATATCTTTGTGCGACTAGTTTAAATCTAATCGTGTTTTTTTTTTACTTTTCACACCGCTGTCATTCTTGCCCATCCATATTAGGCTACGAAAAAAAAAAGCTTTTTAGAAAAAATTGCACACACATATTAGGATACGAAACAAAAAAAAATTCTCAGAGAAAATGGGTACACACATGCAAAGATCAAACCAAATACGTTGTCGACAAAAAATGCACCACACGATTTTAAAGGAAAAGAGCATACCTTTTTCTTAATGCGGTAAAAAAGTTGATTTAGATCCAGTTATTCGTTCTTCCAAACACTCTTTATGGTTATTGGCACTTTTATAGTTTTACGGTTTTTCAAACGTGAAATACTATAAAATATTCTGACTGTGTAGCTTTAACAATTGTTTCTCATACTCTTATTATGTTTTATTCCGCACAGAAAAGATGGAAAATCGTGTTGTAAAGAATTGAAAATTTTCAAGATACAGCAAAAGCGAGACGTGAGATATGTCCTCTTCGAAGCACGTTTCGGAACCATAAGTTGGTTTGATATAGGATAGGAATATAGGATAGTCTATATGCGTATCGCAGGCAAAGGAACCGATAAGAGAGGTTTCATAAGAACTTGAGTATGGCAGAGTAAATATGATGAGCTCGAAACAGACGTGATATTTTACGTGAAATGGAACATATTTTGAAACAGAAGCAGATTTTCTATTTATAGCAAAAAGCTTATGTTGAAACGCGATTGAGGAAAGAAATTTGAATTTTGGTTTTTGCTATAACAGACATAGGTACAATTTCAAAAAAAAAAAAAAAAATGCCCAACATAATAAAACAGGAGTTTTACAGATTACAAAATCAAGATTTCTTACGTGATTGCTGCCTGATAAAGATCAAATAAAATAAAATGGAAAGCTTATGCTGACGGGATTGAAGAAAGAAATTCGAATTTCAATTTCTGCTACAAAAAACATAAGAAATAATTGTCTTAATTGTAATAACAAATCTTATAAAACTATTAAAAAATTTCAATACCCTAATTCGAATCTAAGTTTTAATGATTGTTCGAAATTCGGTACCGTAAATGGGGTTAATCGGAACACTTTTCAGCTTCAATTGCAAAAAAAGTAGTTAAAAGATTTTTTTTTTATTTTGATGTTTTGGGTAAAAACTTCGGTCTTGCTTTGCTTTTGATATTCCAAGCAAAGACAAAACATTTCGAATAGTTATTATTAATATATATAGGAATTTAAGAGTGTTCCGAATCACCCCGCTGATAGGGGTCAATCGGAACACGTGTTAAACTTTTTATTTTTTTCAATTCAACCTGTAATAGATTTCACAAACATGAGTAATATTGATGGGGAAGAATAAGAACAGATAGTTACTGTCAAATAAAAATTTATTTTCTGTACCAGTAAACGTTTATGATTTGTAAAAATTTAAAATAATTTTGAACTTATGAAAAATTAAAATTAATTTTAAGAAATGCTTTGGATTAAAATACAAAGCTATAACATAAACTGAAGTCACTCATATCGTCCACAAATATATACTTGTCCTTAAAACTAGCAGTTGTGGCTTGGCTTAAGATTTTTCATAACATCTTCTGGGATGAACGCTGCCTCTTCTTTAGTTTCTTGAAATCTCTGGGTTTTGGGGATTGTCCTGTAAGATTTTTCCACTTATTCATCACTGTCTGTGTGCTGGACTTTTGCTACGTAAAGTCCGTATGATTTTCCCCCGTGTATTTTAGGTTAAAACAAGTCTCCTGGAGCAAAAATCTTTTTAAATCTGCAACTTTCTGTCATTCTAAGATCTAGTTGCTCACGAGAAGAGATAAAACGTAATAAATCCTTGTTCTTGTCTTGACTAGTAGAATTGGGGTTAGAATCATGATTTTTCAAACAATTTTCTTTGAATAAGTTTGAATTGGAACAACAGGATCAACCAAGTGTTCCAATACACCCAGCAACATTTTTTCCGAAGGCATTTTTCAGAATTATTCATTCTTATGACACAATTTTAAAAAAATGTTAATTCTAATATGGTATTCTGTTGTTCAGATACATGCATACTTGAAACATACCACTCTTAGGTTTAAATTATAAGAAGTTTTGTACTTACATATGAAGTTTTGCAGTCTATGAAAACGTGATGTTTTTTAGCGTTTTACATGCAGCCCTCCTTGTGAGCCAATAGCGTTGCCAGATTGACAAAAGTATTTTTTCCTACTTCCTGTGATCTTACCTTTCTAAAAAAAAAATTAATGGCGAAAAATACCCAATAATATATTTATGAAGAATTTCTTTGTACGGTCGGGAAGTTTTGTTCCGATTGACACCGCTGTTCCTATGCACCCCATTTTACGGTATAAAGACGTTTAAACTAAAAAATACAGAAAAAAATTGATCGAAATTCTGATGAAGTAAAGATGCAGAACTTTTTAAAGTAATCCGTAAGAGCTAATGATGTTGATAAAATACTTCATAACCATTAAAACGTTTCTCCAGCAATTATTAAGTTTTTAGTGATGAACTAATTTCAAACAGTACTGCATACACGCTTTACACTGCTAACCAAGCACAACGTGTCATACTCATAGCTGCAGAAATACTGTTAACATTTAGCATCTCGGTGATAAGCACTCATAGAATTTTCTCAGGTCAAAAGTCAGTCAACAAGCCTAAAGAAATTTCGTTTTAAAGCAAAAGTAATCCTCAAAATCGTTCAATTGAAATAAGTTCATTGACTTTTCAACATGGTCACTTGTCCATAAAAGAAATGGACCAAAAGCCATAAAAGAAATGCTTTTAGAGAGTCTTCTAAACTAAAGAATAGTTATCTTCAGTTCAGATGTATTCGCTTCGTTACGTAAGTTTTATTATTATGCGTCCAAGTATGCTGAATCTTATGATGCATCTTAAGAAAAAATAAAAAACCTTTTAAGTAGTAGCTAAGAAATTTTATTCAATAAAAATGCAAATCGTTCTCAATTGTTCACTATAGCTAGACGTAATTAGTAATTTCGCTATATGTATATTTTTTATGTTCTGTTAAAGTTATTTTAATCCGACAAATTATTATTTGAAAGAATAAATAATAAAAGAATGCGTTTACATAAATGTTCAACAAACTTTAAGATCTTTCAGATCAGAAAGAAAAGCCCACAACATATTTTAAATTTTAAGTTCTTTTAAATTTTAAGACATTTAACACTGTCAAAATAGCATTGCTGTAGTATTTCAGTTTTGTTTTTGAATTCAAATGCTGAAAATTCTTTAGAATATCTTATTATCTCTAGTCAACATCACACACACACACAGTTGTGAGAAACTAATTCACTGGAAAGCAAACGGTATTCCGACGTTTGCCTTTTGAAAAATCTTTGGTCATTGCTATCGTCACTTCTTTTTCTCGTCGAAAATATGTCTCATTTGTAATGTAAATACAGAAACTATGAGGCGGTAACATTTGAAGCACTTAACCCATTGTGTCCCAAATTAATTTAACAATGAATTTTCACATATTCTTTTGATTTTTCGGGTTGAAAATTCATCAAAAAACATTTTTACCGAGTAAAAATTTGAAAATTTTTGGGGTCTAAGGCTCCCTACGCCTTAGGGCCCCCAAGAAAACTGTTTCCAATCGCAAGTACCATCTTTCGGCATCTCGGCAAAGTACAAATGTGGTACTCAAAAGGTTCAGCTTGATTCCAGCCATTTAGAATTCATAATACTAAACGGGACTAAACTAACTAAGCGGGACTTCTGAGTCCCGTCGGGGCATAAAGGGTTAAAGGAAATGGGTGCAAAGGAAAAAAAATAAAAATTTGGAGATAACCATCACAAACGGTAGAATATACTGTTCTTTTGCTTGGTGACAGGGATGCTACTAGTAGCTCTGGTCGGTGCTGCTGCAAATTACGGTTCAAAAAAAGTTCTCTGAAATCATACCTAGAGTTTAAAATTTGCACGTCCGTTCCTTAAAATATTCAAAAGGTTCACCTGCAACCCTTTGCCTCTCATTGAATACTTTTGAATTCAACTCATAGAAAAATGTAATTGCCCCATATTTTATACATTTCTTAATATTTCAGTCTACTTCCTAACAATAAAAAAAGTAAGAATACATATGAAGCTCATACCTAGGAACAAAGAAAAAAAGTTCTTCTCTTGTACCTAGATATGAGCTTAAAATTTGTACTTTTGTTATAATTGTTAACAAGAAGTCATTCATTATAACATTTAACAGAAAGTTATAAGGAGAGTTAATGCGAGAAAATAGTGTTCATGTGGTTTGATTATACGGGATGCTAAATATCCTTATACTTTAACGTGACTTGAATGCTCTAGCTAAAATTAAATTTCTGGTGTCCAGTTGCATCAAAAGATCTGAGGTACCACCATCTGGTGTGAAACTGAGCGTCAAAATTATCAAATGCTAATGGCAATCTGCCGAAAGAGGCGGTAGATGAAAGAATGAATTCCAATCATGGGAAATGAATAAAGGGATCATACATTCCGTATTGAGTGGGGCAATCCAGTTTCCTGGTAGCCTTCCCCTTTGTCTCTTTGTATCCTTGCGAGATTCTGTAGTGTCTCTTTTACAGAAATGACACAATGGAACACTGGAAATGTTTCTATGAAGGATATTAACTTCCACTTAACTACTGATTTCATTTTGGCTAGTAAAATTGCAAGTTTCACAGTTTGTTACTGTGCACTTTACAATTTTAAACTGGAACCTCTGCTGCTAGCATTATACTGTTGTTTATACGGTATAAAAACAGCTAATTTTGTTGCAAAATTGCTAGTCTTACAGTGATAAACTATAACATAGCTAGTTTTAGTTTATTACTCTGTTTTTACAGTTTTAAACTAGAACCTCTGATGCCAGTATTGTACTGTAAAAACTACAGCATTTTTTTTATTTTTTTTTGCAGTGTATAGAACGTTAATTTCAGTTGACGAAAATCCTTTTTGTTTTCGTAAGAATCATAACAGAGTGCATGGATCCGGGTTAATCATTTTCCCATTTTCAATTAGCAATAAACAGAGCAACTTGTTTTAGCGAGAACAATTTATCTGACAACCTTTCAGAAATGTAATTTGTCATGGAAAGGGTTTGTTCTGAAATAGTAAGACAGAGACGCAATAATTTTGAACAATGCCCGAATATAATAAATGTAATTTGGTTTGAACTGAAAACCATAACTGATCAAATATTGAAAAAACAACAATAAAAGAAAAGTATGGCAAATGGTTATATTGATTCATCATGATAGGGATTGAAATAATAAAAGTTTGAATATGTAGTACAAAGTAAATTACATTTATTTACCATTATGGGGCCAAAATTTTCATCCGACAGTACTTAATCAGTTTCTGATACATTTCTCTGGTGGCGGCTACGAAAGCAGGAAATTAGCAGTTGTGTTTTGCGGTCTGAGTACTATTAAACCACGAACTGTATCATATTAGTTGCTACTAAACATTGTTTCTTCTGAAGTCTCTTTTACTTGTCAGAAAAAAAACCGAGGTGAAGATGTCAGAAAAAAGGAAAGAAATGATCTTGAAAACAAAAATGAGCTATACGTCTTCACGTAAACAGTAAAGACAAGTTTTTTAAAAAACGACCCTTTCGAAGAAAAGAAAAAAAATCTTCCAGATCGCTTTTTTTTCTTAGATCTTCAACAAAACTAGTCCCTCAGTCTCAGCAAGTCCATTACCTGTTCTGGACCCCTTTCATAAATCATAGTATCGAAAATAAGGTACGGCTCTTATCAGTCCAGAAGAGAAAGACGAGGAGTTCTGCTCACAGAAATAGAATCATTTTCATTTTTACGACATGCTTTGTCATTCTCTTCAGAAAGAAACATTCGACATTTGAGGAAGGAATTTGATCATTCCCTGAATTTTTTAACGTTTTCAAGAGACATTTATTGAGTACTTGTGTAGAATGATTGACATTTTCAGTGAGATGGGAATACTATCAGTACGATATTAATAGTAAGAATACACAAACTGCAAAACCCAAAGTATAGTTGGCTCGTTTTCCTTGCTGCGAAGGAACCTGTTTTAATTGCAAGTACATTTTGAGCTTCCAGGTGCTGGGCAGCAGTTACAATAAAACGAATTCATTGAAGCTTTCTTCTTAATTCAAAACACGTAAGCTTTGGAACTTTTTTACGAAAATAAAACTTATTTTTTCACGTTTAATGTCGTTTCTTCTTGAAGCAAGCGAAGCTTGAGCAAGACTTTTGTAATTCATTTAAAGTAAAATATTTAATCAAAATTGTTGTTCAAAAATGTTTTTCTAACTGTTTTATAGCCCTAAAGTAATATAAATTCGATTATAATTTTGAAATGCGAATGAATAACGAAGAAATTTACAAAATGGGTAACAACCTTTGAATTTAAGTTACTGCACTTATCGAAGAATGTTAACAATAAATAATCGCTTTATTTTATTCTTTTCAACAAACTGTTGATTCAATGCTTATAACGCTATTTTTAATCACTAAGGTTATAAAATTAAACAGCTGTCAGAAGAGTCTTAAAAGTCAATAATGAAGTTTTAAACTTATTATTGACTTTTGCGTTTAATAAATAACACCAGATGAAAATAACATGAGAATATTTTTTTCAGAATCATTTTTAAAAAAATGACTGACGTTAACGGTTGTCACAAACTTTATAAAATATGTTTTAACAAACCCAAAAAATTGACAGTAATAATTATTTATTCTGCAGAAAAAGGATTAAATAATATAATATGGAGAAACGATGGTCAGAATATTGAATTTAATGTAATGTAGCATTTTACTGTTGAAACCCAGATCAACTTTTCTCCTACTTATATCGTAATCAAGTAGTTTTTTTAAATGAGGAAAGAAGATTAGATTTTTAACTTTATTTGATAGGGGAATACAAATTTGATCATATATACATGCTAGGAATAACTTATATGAAATCAAGATGCGATGAATATTAACGAAATATACGGTCGCAATTGAGGGTATGCCAAGTCAATCCTGTAACATGAGAAATGTAGCAAGCTGCCTTTGAAAAATAAGATAGTTCAAGTCATGAAATTAAATACAAAGACTCAATTTAAACGTTGAAAACTCAAAATCTGCAATTTATAAAAATATTGAACAATAAAATGTGCAAGATATAACAAAATATGTTACTTACATTTTTCTTTGCGCAATTAACTTTGCCTTGAAATAGCAATGTGAAGGTTGTGAGTTGATTATGGTTGTGGCATATGTTTCTAGGTTCAATTGTTCTTGTAGCATCTTCATCAGAACAATCAGCTGCACCAACGCGGCTTAGATAAAACACCATCATAGAACTTTTGTCAATAATGGTCTGGAAGTTAAATAAAATATACACTTTATGAGTTTCTTTTCTTTCTTTCTTTCGTTCTTGCTTTTTTCGTCTACTGAACAATGATGCTCTTTTTTTCTTTTTAATAATAGTAAAGATAGAAGACTTACAATAAGATTAAAGACGAAAGCATTCGAATTTTTCCCTTGTATTTAAACATAAAATTTATGATTGATTTCAGCATTCAATCACTGAAAAAATTTCATTGGTAATCATGAAAGCTAAAATACGATGAGTTTTATAATCTTTTCGAAACGACAGGATAGAACTATTTTATAACATTTGCAACGGATATGGTGTAATTTTTATCTTTAAACATTTCAGGCATTTTAATTAGAAATTGTATAACTGGATAAAATTTTAAAAATTTAGCACACTGCAAAAATGAACTGTTGTTTTTACAGTATAATAGTGGCAGCCGAGGTTCCAATTTAAATCTGTGAAATGCACAGTAATAAACTAAAACTAGCAATTTTAGTTACTGTGAGGCTAGCAATTTTAGTTTATTGCCGTAAAATTCAGCTTTGTTCTACTGTAAATACAACAGTATAACACTGGCAGTAGAGGTTCCAGTTTAGAAAAAATGCACGGTAATAAACTAAAATTAGCAATTTTACAATTCATTACTGTAAAATCAGTGATTTTGCAGTTTAGTACTGTAAAATTAGCAATTTTAAAGTTTATTAGTGTAAAATGAGCCATTTTTGCAATTTATTACTTTAAAGTTAGCTGCAGTATACAGCAATAACAACATTCATTTTTTACAGTGCACAAATGTAATCTTCTCACTGACTTCTCAGTGACAACTATAATAGTTTCATTCTCCTTACCACTTAAATACATTTCCCTTGTTCTGTGTCAGCTAAACATTTCAAAAATACCTTATATAGATCGAAAGTAACGTCGTCTTTCTTTAAACTCTAAATTTTTCGTTGTCAACTACTTATTACCACCGAGTAAGCAAATTTTCAATCGAGGATAAAGAAAAACCAATTGGTTTTGGATCAAAATGTATCTGAAGATGGCACTTCGGACAAACCCAAAACATTTTAAGTGTTTATCACATAGACGAATTGAATAAAAGCAAATCAGACGATGCAATGCCGGGAGAATGTATTCCAGGAAGTTTCAAGAGAAAAAGTGTAGTTATGAAATACGGTTATGAAAGACAATGTTACTCAAAAAGCTCCCTAGAAAAAAGTTAGGAACTACGGTGGGTCCCCCCTCTATCACCCCTCATTCTCACCCGAAATTGTACCTCTGATTTCCTTTTAATACTATCGCTATGTCAAAAAAAGACAAAAAATGATAATAATAATAACAATAATAATAATGGTTGGTTTCCAAAGTGCTGTATTTCATGATATTTAGCACCAAAATGAACTGCTTATTATTTTCCCGAAAATGAAAATGTACACCTTAGCTGTCAAAATATGATAATAACAAGGGTACTTTTTTAATGATTAGAAATAAAACATGATTAAAAATTTACTTGTTAGAAAAGAACTTTCCCTAATAGTATTATGCACTCCAAAAGAGGTACTAGTTTCCTTTTCATTTACAGCGTTGAAGAAATCATCTCTTTACTTTAAAATATAGTTTAGATTCATTCTTCATTTAAAGGAAAAAAAAAACATTTCTTTACTTTTAGATCTGCTCTCGATTAATCATGATTCTGGAAATGTTGCGTGCATCAATCAAGATCAAGGTGTGCTCTGACAGCTCGGCTCCATATTTTGAACACAGTATTATTTTAAAGCATTAGCTGAGTTTCTATCATCATTTTATAATGAGCAAAAATGTAAGTTTGCTGCGAATTTCAATGTAAACCAGGTTTTATGGCAAAAAGGAAGCCTGATGAAGCTCATTCGTTCTATCGCAGTTAGCCAATAACGAATACGTGCTAAGTTTTAGGTCTCAGATGAGCGAGTGTTAGTGTGAGGCTTGAAACCTCAGGAAGATTGCCAAAAAGGCATAACTATCCATAGAAAACTTTTTGTATGAATTACATGCATGTATCATTTTTCTCTCATTGATATAATGAATATTTTTGAGCTTTATGCACAAGACAATTTTCTGTAATGACGATATGATCCTTTATAATTTCATTCTAGACACAACGAAAATATTCTACAATTGTCAGGAGGAAAACATCATGCAAAAATGATTCATATGTTTCTAGCTCTTTTTATAATAAAAATTTTTAGCCTATTTTATTTTATTTCGATTTATTCATATTGCCAACGTAACATTTCCCCCTACATTCAGGCAGCCTAGACCAGGCATACTCAATTGATGTTCCGGAGGACCAGCACCAGTACACCAAAATCTTTGAGTTGTACTTTGATTTTCTCTTCTCCAAGTTTAACAAGAAGTTCTGTCAAGAACTAAACGAGCCTACTTTCCCGTACATCGACTTCGGCATTCTCGCATCTGATCGTTATTCTCTTGATTATCTGAGACTGAAAATTATGTCAAACATACCTTTTTAGCACTTAGAGCTGATTTCAAAAAACAAAATATACCCCTCTCATCAGATGAAATAGACACGTAAAAAGTAATAAATAAAGTTTTGTCGCACCTTTTAAAGAGTGTAACTGTTACAGTTCCTCCGTAGAAAAAAATCCTCCATCGTTTTCAAAAATAATAATAATAATAATAATAGTAATAATAAAATAAATAAATAAATAAATAAAAGTACAAAGAGCATCAAAACACATTTTATCAAAGAAAGAAAAAAAAGACTCGTCTGTTAATAAAATGTCTCGAATTTCACTTTTAATCCGTTGCCAGTTGTTAAATATAAATAAAGAATAAAATGTTCTCATGAATGAAAAATTTTTATTACAAAAAAAATCGTCTGCAAAAAAAAAAAAAATAATAATAAATAAAATAAAACAAATGAATAAATAAACAAAAAATCGTCTGCACGTTCAGTCATTTTTTTTCTGAGCCTGCATTTCCGCCATGTTCACGGAGTCGGAGTCGGAATCAGAGTCCTCACAGAAGATTACTTAGAAAAGTACTTTACAAACATCATTTATCAAAACCATTTTCTTACAAAGTTATTTTGAAGGAAATCCGACTTTAAGTTCAGGATCAACATTCAACTTAAATTCCCCGTAGACGCTAATGTTAGTTTTTTTCCTGAACGGTTCAATATTGAACGAAAAATGGTTCAAATCAAAAAGCAAAATATGGGAATGTATGGGAAAGCCTCTCCGAGATCTTTCAAGCAAAAAAAAGTTTATTCCATTCGGACGGTTCACTCAAAAGTTATTAGGTGGGGAAAGGTTGCTTGAACGGTTCAATGTTGAACGAAAAAATGCTCAAATGGAAAATTTAAATACGGTAATGAAGTATCCTTCCTGAGATCCTTCGAACAAAAAAAAAAAAAAGTTTACTTAAATCGGACTGTTCACTCAAAAGTTATTAGGGGTGACAGCTTGATTGAGCGGTTCAATGTTGAACGAAAAATTGTTCAAATCGGAAATGTAGATACGGGAATGAAGTATCCTTCATAAGATATTTCGAACAAAAAAAAGTTTGTTCAAATCGGATTGTTCACTCAAGAGTTAGCATCGCGGGACAGGTTGTTTGAACGGTTCAAAGTTGAACCAAAAATTGTTCAAATCGAAAAATCAAATATGGGAACGAGCTATACTCGCAGAGATCTTTCAAACAAAAAAAAGTTTATTCCATTCGGACGGTTCACTCAAAAGTTATTAGGTGGGGAAAGGTTGCTTGAACGGTTCAATGTTGAACCAAAAATGTTCAAATTGAAAAATTAAATACGGTAATAAAGTATCCTTGCCGAAATGCTTCGAACAAAAAAAAAGTTTGTTTAAATCGGACTGTTCATTCAAAAGTTATTAGGGGTGACAGCTTGTTTGAACGGTTCAATGTTGAACGAAACATTGTTCAAATCGAAAATGTAGATACGGGAATGAAGTATCCTTGAAAAGATCTTTCGAACAAAAAAAAAGTTTGTTCAAATCGGACTGTTCATTCAAAAGTTAGCATTGCGGGACCGGTTGTTTGAACGGTTCAAAGTTGAACCAAAAATTGTTCATATGGGAATGAGCTGTACTCGTCGCGATCTTTCCAACAAAAAAAAGTTTGCCCAAATCGGAATGTTAATTCAAAAGTTATTAGGGGGGGGGACTGACAGACCGACAGACCGACCGACCGACACACAAATTCCCCATCTCAATACCCTACTTTCAAATTTTTAATTTTTCGATATTCATTTTACCTTTTTATTTTTTTAACTTGGCGATATTTTTTGGACTTGGCGATATTTTTTTAACTTGGCGATATTTTTTAGACTTGGCGATATTTTTTAGATGCATTAAGCTACCTTTAATACTTTTTTCGTCTTTCTTTTATTTTTAACGGGAAAGTAGGCTAAAAAAAGAAAAACACTTTTTTTCTTTTCAGCAATAACAAAGTGCTATTAATTTTTATTTTCAACCTCATACGTCGTGTAGTCCCGTTTTCATGTCGAACTTAGTCTGCAACAGGGTGCGTCCCGTCTCTTCACCTCCTCTGACGTCCACCAGCTCCTGCTCCTTCGTGTGGTAGCACACACGACCACCAACACATGCACGCACTTATCGCAATTCGTCATTGCGAGAAACATAACTTGAATTCAAAATGTCAAAATTCATATTTTTTATTTTTATTTCTTTAACGGTGGAAAAAAACGTTTTGGCCGAAATTTTAAGCCCTAAGATCCGTTTATTTAAAATTTATTTTGTAGATTGTTAAAATTTGTTTTGTAGGTTGTTGTCCGTCTTCAATCCTCATTTTCTTGGCCTCGCATTTTTCTTCTTTATTTTTTGTTTAAACTGTACTGGGTTTCTGGTAATTTTATTAAAACGTTTTGTGAGGGTTTTTTTTCCACCTCAAATGTTTATTTTTTACGTACGTAATAAGAACAATATTTGCTTGTCTTTGCATTTATATATTTTTCAAGTAAAGTACCGTTAAAATGATGTTATTTTGCCTATTGAATTGTTTTTCAATACCTCGTAAATATAGATTGACTGAAATGATACTTTTTTTTTTTTGTAATTTCTATTATACCAGAAATGGTTGAAGTCCCGATCGTGTCAAAAGAGTAAACTAATTTGTTGTTCCAAGCTGGGCTGCATATTGGTTACTACCCATTTGCAGAGCCCGAGACCGGCAAATCATTCTTCCATATAGCACCACTATCGGCGGAATGTCAGTACCAGAAGAACTTTGACCCCCACCCTCCCCCTCCCCCCAGTTCAGATGGAGGAACCTGGGCTCCCTATTCGATGCGAAACTGCACTGTTAATTTAATATTTACCAAGAGCACTCCATGCCAAACGAGTACTTGATGAATCTTTTACATACTGAATTATCATACGAAATGGACGCTTCCAATTTTCTGCATCTAGGAAATCAACCGACTGGAACCAGGTTTGAATCTGCGCCTTTAGGCACAAGAAATTAGCGTCTAACCACTACATGACGCAGTCGGCTAGAGTAAAATAACTTCTAATGATCAAACTCAAGCCTCAATGAATGCGCTGCTATCTTTTATGTACCAAGAACGATTCTCGCAAAATAATGACACAAATAAAACTTCCCTCCTGAAGTGGTAACATATAAGAAGCGTTGAAAATTTACCTCGTAGAAACTAGGTATGTAAGATATGAGATCTTCAGCTTTGAAATCCTTTCTCAAAGGGCGCCGAAGACATCATTGAAGAAATTCACCAAGTAATAATCAGGATTATACTGAAGAACAAGCATCGTGTAATCCATCCCAATTTTTGAATGAATGTAAGACTTTCAAGTAAATGTGTAAGATGTATAGGCTTTTAATACTTATTCTAAAGTTGAAAGGAAGCAGAAATTTCGTCTAGTTTACGGTAAATAAATTAAATTTATTTTTTACTTTTATTCCATAAAATTAATTTAAACCTTAGATGTAAACCTTGTTTACTCATTAATTAAAAAATATTTTGTCTCTTCGAGCTCTGTGTATAGTTTAAAACTCGAGTATTTTTCGATAAGAGGTATAAATTTCAACTCTGACATATACACTTAATTAAATGAAATGAGAATTTATTATTATTTTTTCCTTCTCTTTTTTTGCTGTGTGTTTAACAAATAATTGTTGACATAAAAATATTGTAATATTTATCTTATTCCAATATTGCAATAGTCTCATAGAGAACGTGGCCCTTTTTATTAACTAAATGCTGATCCAAAGGAGACAAATGAATGAAATATTCATCTCTGGTGTCGGGTCATATAGAATTGAATTTAATTAGTTTCATATTTACGTCTTTGTTGCTTTGAATTTATTTGTATTTGAAAATATCAATATTGAATGAGATGAAGTTTCATTTAGTCCCAAAAGAATATGTATTGAAACATAACGTCTTACGCCTTCGCCGTAAATTATATTAGAACTCAAAAAAATGAATTCAAAACAATATTGTATGTTTAATTAAATAGTTGGTAATCTAGTTTTCTGCTTTTATGTTTAAACGAACTATTAATTTTCAAAAGTGGTTTATTACTAATTACGTGTGTTGGAAAATAGATTAAGCAACGCATCAATTTTAAGCATGCTGAAATAAAATATATACATTCATATTCAATTTTGGGTTTTCCGGTGCATCAATATTTTTTTCATAAAAGCAGTTCAGGAAAGAAAGCAAAAAAAAAAAAAAAGGAAAACTTGTTTACTGTTACAAGGGTCATGTACTACCGTACAGGACCTCCCCGTGTCATTTGATACACATTCCAACTGTTCGAAATAATTTCCAAAGTCATGAAATGGCACTGTGGCTGATATGAACTCAGTAGCAACATCTGTTATCTTTCACCCTTCTTCGATCTTACCAATGATTCGGCCCAGCATAAAATCAAAACCATCATCATCAGGAAGACGTAACAAAAATGTCAAGTTCATCAACTGGTTATTTCAATTTAAACTCTGCCTTAGAATACCAACGGCCCTCCAGCACTAAATACTGTCTGTCCGTGAAAGCCGCGCCTAGCACTGATGAAATATTCCACTTAAAAAAGAAGTGATGGGTTGGGAGTACATGTATTCACTGATGAGAATTAATACAAAAGCTACGTTTTTTACTTTGAAATTTTACTCTATGTAGCAATAAAAATATTACATTTAACTTATGTAACAGGTTTTTACTTTCAAGAAGAAAATTTCTTTCTTTTTTTACTTTCTTCTATATCTAATATATAGAAGAAAGTATTGGTTTCGTGAAAATTTTCGAATGTCGAATTTTGACGGATTTGCACGTTTTGAGGTGCGCTGAGTCCATTTCGACCATTTTTGGAAAATGTCTGTCTGTGTGTCTGTCTGTGTATCTGTGTGTCTGTCTGTGTGTGAGTCTGTATGTGTGTGACCAGTTTTTGTGGCCGCGCTAGAGCAAAAACTACTGCATGAAATCGAACAAAAATTTTTGCACATATGTACCACCATGTGAACTGGTGCACCTGACTTTGTTTGGCGAACTCCTCCAAGGGGGGTGGAGCAATCGCACGTGTTCTGCGCGGGGGTGATTGCTATATCTCAGGAAGTAAAAGGCGGAATCAAACGAAAATTGGTCCATAGGTAGACCCTACTGAGTACAGGTGCTGATTCAATTTGTTTGTCAATATCCTGAAGGGGGTGGAGCAATCGCACGTGTTCTGCGCGGGGGTGACTGCTATATCTCAGGAAGTTACCGGCGGAATCAAACGAAAATTGGTCCATAGGTAGACCCTACTGAGTACAGGTGTTGATTTGATTTGTTTGTCAATATCTCGAAGGGGGGTGGAGCAATCGCACGTGTTCTGCGCGGGGGTGACTGCTATATCTCAGAAAGTAACCGGCGGAATCAAACGAAAATAGGTCCATAGGTAGACCCTATTGAGTACAAGTGCTGATTCAATTTGTGTGTCAATATCTCAAAGGGGGGTGGAGCAATCAAAAGTGCTTATTTTGTCATTGCACCTACTGTATCTCGGGAAACATTGCTGCGATTTGAATGAAATTTGGAATAACACTAACCCAATATGGAAGCAAGCATCGATTAAATTTTGGCGCCAATCGCCCCAGGGCGAGGGTGGGGTGATTTTTGCGCTTAGTCAACAATGCGAAAAATTAATTCATTAAAAAATCGCTTTCACGCTATTTAATTATCAAAACAGCTGAAAACTTTCAATGATTTGAAATTTTTAACTATTGCCAATTTCTTTTTACTAAAAATAAAATGTTTGCAATTAATCTAAACAAGGCTTTTGCAATGATTTCCAATTTCGCTCATTGATTCTGCATTTGCCGGGTTATTACGATAATTGGGAAATTGGAGCTGCTGTCTCCAATTATTCTGGCGAGTACGTATTTTATTTTGTAACCGGAATTCATAAGATAGATATAGAAGAAAGTTTCGTGACGGCCACGACAGCTAGTTTTATTTCTTTTTGTCAAAAAAAAGGGTCAAAAAAAAGAGAGATTAGTTTTCTTTGGTTTAAAAAAATCTTTACCGGAACTGGGTAGAAAAACGGTTGAAAAACTTTGCCATACAACACCAAACACAAAGTGTATCATGGAAGCACGAGAACACAAGCGTGCAATATTACTTTCCTGGCGTTCTCCAATTAGTACTATTTTTTTAAAAAAGAAATAAATCTACCCAGAATAACAGTTCCATTCCATCTAGCATTATCATTGTGTTTTCATTTTTATGTTTTTTATAAATGCATTTCGTAAAATGACTGTACTGATTGTTTACGTTTCTAAATTCGGATCAAGCTGTATAAGTAGCATGCTTACCACTTTAACGGAAAATAAATAAAAAAAATGTTTTTGCATTGAAATTTAAAAAAAAAATCTTATAATTATTAAAATTGGTAGTTTGAAGCGTTAAGTAAAGTGTTATTCAATTCGCGGATATCTTAATTCCTTTTCACGCTAGGAATGCTTAAAAATTCACCACGATCAATTCAAGGAGCAAATCTAATTCTTTCACAGAAATATTTTCCATTTATCACATCTTATTTGATTTAATCTTTAGAAATTTATGCAAATCTCTTCACAGTAATTTAAAACTCTTTGAAGCATTCGGAAAATCCACTAAGTAGAATATTATCCGTGTAGAAGCAGTTTAATCGATGCATTGGAATATAAATAAAGAATTGAGAAAAACTGAACAGTGAGAGTTTAGAAAATAAAGAAAGCTGAAGCTGTAAAGAATACTCTCATTATTTTTTTCAAACAGATTAAAAAAAAAAAAAAAACATTAATTACATTTGCAAATATGTCACTCATCCGTGATAACAACAATGGCCCATAAAAAAAGAAATGGTTTTCAAGAAAATAAATTTTTAAGCCAAGCTAGGTCTAACCTATTTACTCTGAAATACTCTACAGGGATACCGAACTGGGGGAGGTATCTCAGCCCAGACTGCGACATTCATCTTTGTAGGGAAGGGAGGGCTATTTTTAACTGGTGTTTGTTTCTTTTGGGGGTCTCTCACTCATGAGGGGTATTTGAAAGGGGTCGTCATTGCTCTTCTACCCCTGCTACCATATACTCAAAAATGAAAGGAATGCCATGTTACTAGTTTGTTTTCGTAGTCATTAAACTAATAGTATATAACTACAGTTGGCAAATAATTTTCCCCCTAAATTGGAATGAAAACATACTATAATTGGTTATACCATTTATACCGCAACGGAATACCAACAATATCTCCGTATTACGGCAAGGAAAAGCTTTAAGTTCAGATTTTCAACTGTTTTAGGCTTTGAACATTTCCATTTCCTATCATGTAATTGAGAAAACAATAAGTATTTGTTCCCTGTTCAATATTCGTAAATACAAATGTGTTCAAAATGTTCCAGTTCACTCTGGAGATTTTGTGTACGCTGCATTAGAGGGGGGAGATTCTCGTACCGGTCGAGCTTCTTCCCTCTCATTTTCGACCTGTCACATGGACAGAATCGCATCTGTATCCCCAGTTTAACATCAAATTCGTCACGTGATAGAGACGAAAATAATAACGAAGTTAATTCAAAGTTTTAGAAAATCGACCTGATACTGTCAGTTTTTCGTTCCATTCAAACATTTATAAACACAGAGTAATCTCATAGTCTAGTAAACGAAGGTCAAAATTAGGGTGAAAAAAACAAAAAAACATGCATTTTTAAAAATTGGCACACAGGTACAGGAAGGTCTCCTGATGAACATACTAAAAGTCCCCGGTGGTGAGGGGGGAGCTCGCAGCGCCACCTGGTGTTTCATGTGTGATTTTTCAATTTTCGTCTTTTGTCTCAAAAACTATTGACTTGCGAGAAAAAAAGTCAATTAATAAATTAAAGAGCATAAAATTATCTTTAAAATGCTTTTTTTTTGTTTCTATTATAGCTATAATATCTGCCGAGATATTGAACTTCAAAGTTTGTCATTTTTTGAGAAAACGACTATTTTTCCCCTCTTTTCTATTTTTGGAGCCGCCTCAGTGATAAATTTTATATTATTCTTTTCTTTTTTCGACCTGAAGTAGTACAGGTCATTAAGATGATTTGATTTCTTGAAACGGGGAGGCAGGTTGGGGAGGAAGGAGGCGAGGAATGAAGGGAAGACAAAACTACGTGCAAGTGTACTTTTCACTATTTTCCCCTCTACCATAGTTCAGCCAACGAAGGCCCAAAATAAGGGCGAAAAAAAAATGATGTTTTAAAAATTGGCAAACACGTGCAAAACGG
This sequence comes from Uloborus plumipes, assembly GCA_038373865.1. NCBI lineage: Eukaryota > Metazoa > Arthropoda > Arachnida > Araneae > Uloboridae > Uloborus > Uloborus plumipes. The sequence goes on from JAXGGA010014627.1 coordinate 26,081, forward strand.
GCTTTTGATGAACGTTCTAAAAGTCCTCGGTAGTAGGGAGTGAGCTCGCAGCGCCACCAGGGATTTTGGGTGCGTTTTTTTTTTTTTTTTCAGTTTTTGTCTTATATCCCAAAAACTATGCATTCGCCAGCAAAATCATCAATTGGTAAATTAAAGAACATAAAAATACCTTTAAAGAGAATAAAGAATGAATTAGTATTTTATAACTGAAATAGATGGAATAGACTTGACATTTAAGTTCTAAACTCGTGAGATTTTGAAAACCTATCTTTTTCTTTTCTTCTTTCTTTATTTTTTGGGACTGCGAAAGGCATATCAATCACTTTTTTCTTAAATTTCGATAGTGCTGTGCTATTTAAGTCAACTAATGTCCAAGAAGACCTTAAATCATGTTATAAATAAAACGTATACCCTTCTGCAAAAGAATAAATAAAAAAATAATGATAAAAAAGTCCAGACATTAAAAAAATAGAATAATGCAAATAAAATAATGAAAGTGAACAGATGTAGAATAAATATAAACTAACATGAAAATGACATTGTACTCAAGTTAAATGGATACTTTCGTCGTCTGACTGTTCATCTAATGCGATATCCAATTTTGAACCGTTAAGGCAGATACCCTGGCAGTTTAAGCAAGCAATGCTGTCCTTGTTTTTCTGCAGCCGCATCTTGCACCACATCCTTTTGTGCATGAACAAAAAATCATGAAGAGAATGGAGTCAGGAGCTGGAAGCCTTGAAGTTGTTATAGGTTACCATGATGTACCTGCTTTTTTCCATCCCCAGGCATCGGGTGGAAGTAATCTCCCCAACCACTTTTGAATCTGGTGATAAACTCTTAATGAATGAAATTTTGCGGCATCTTCAGTAGGTGGGAAGGAAGCAAGATCAGGTTTTATTTTTCTTGCTGCTCTCTGAAAAGATATAAATCTCTGTTCATTCAGAGAAGTTATATTTACTGGAGCCCCATATAAGGCTAAGAAAAATGATTGGCCTGCCTCCGCTACCTGCTCTGGGGTAGAAAGGGGGTTTGAGAACACTTCCGGAACGTAGCTCAATGATTAATTTTTTTATAACAGCTTTATGAATTTGGCTTTGCCTTTGTTATATGCAGCTGATGTTGTGTCACAGCCGGAGAAAGCATGGAGGAAGAAAATTTGATCTTTGAGCTTGCAAGTGTTTTGTAATTCTTGTGAATAAAAAATTTTGGTGTTCACTTTATCTTTGCCTGGTTTGAAGAAAAGAATATTATTATTACTTGGAGTCAAAGCTATCAATAAAACATTTTGGGCCTTCGTTTGCTGAACTATGGTAGAGGGAAAAATAGTTAAAAGTGCACTTGCACATAGTTTTGTCTTCCCTTCATTCCTCGCCTCCTTCCTCCCCAACCTGCCTCCCCGTTTCACAAAATCAAATCACCTTAATGACCTGTACTACTTCAGGTCTAAAAAAGAAAAGAATAATATCAAATTAATCACTGTGGCGGCTCCAAAAATAGAAAAGAGGGGAAAAATAGTCGTTTTCTCAAAAAATGACAAACTTTGAAGTTCAATATCTCGGCAACTATTATAACTATAATCAAAACAAAAAAAGCATTTTAAAGATAATTTTATGTTCTTTAATTTATTAATTGACATTTTTTCTCGCAAGTCAATAGTTTCTGAGATATAAGACGAAAATTGAAAAATCATCCATAAAAAACCAGGTGGCGCTGCGAGCTCCACCCTCACCAGCGGGGACTTTTAGTATGTTCATCAGGAGCCCTTCCTGTACCTGTGTGCCAATTTTTAAAACTATGTTATTATTTTTTCGCCCTTATTTTGGGTCTTCGTTTGCTGAACTATGGAGGGAAAAATAGTGAAAAATACACCTACACATAGTTTTGTCTTCCCTTCATTCGTCGCCTCCTTCCTCCCCAACCTGCCTCCCCGTTTCAAGAAATCAAATCACCTTAATAACCTGTACTACTTCAGGTCAAAAAAAGAAAAGAATAATATCAAATTAATCACTGAGGCGGCTCCAAAAATAGAAAAGAGGGGGAAAAAATCGTTTTCTCAAAAAATGATAAACTTTGAAGTTCAATATCTCGGTAACTATTATAGCTATAATAAAAACAAAAAAAGCGTTTTAAAGATAATTTTATGCTCTTTAATTTATTAATTGACATTTTTTCTCGCAAGTCAATAGTTTTTGCTATATAAGACAAAAATTGAAAAATCACCCATAAAGCACCAGGTGGCGCTGCGAGCTCCCCCCTCACCACTGGGGACTTTTAGTATGTTCATTAGGAGCCCTTTCTGTACCTGTGTGGCCAATTTTTAAAACTGCATGTTTTAATGTTTTTTCAAATCCTTTATTGACTAGACTATCAGTCGTTATTTTATCTTGCATGTTGTGACACATCCAGAGATAGATCAGTGCAGGTTCTTAATAGCGTTCTGTTGGACGTATTAAGTTGGCTGAAGACAGCATAATGTCTTTGATCCCGACCAAGAGCCGAACAATCACTGATCAAGCACTTTCAGAGAAACTTATTTGGAACGGAAACTATATACTTCGTTCACGGAAAAAAGTAACTAGATGTGAACAAAGAATTGACCCAGTTGACCGGGGGGGGGGGGGGGGGGGCATAAGTCACATCTTTGGCTTGGATAAGAACAAATTGGTGCCAATCGCATGGTGAACGTGAATCCTATTGGTTAACTATTTTTATTACAGAAAAAATCTTCAAAAGTGGATTAGTGGCAAACCTTCCAATAACAACTTTGATTACTTTCAGTCAACCTTTTCAGTGAAATAAGTGCAATAGGAATTTGATCATGACAGTGGTCACAAATCACTACCAACAGACACTATTCATCACTGGAGTATACAGAGGATCGTCGACAGTAGTCAACGAAATCGTGACTCTCCAGTGGAAAGTCCCACTCTTTACAGACTTGGCAAACCACAGCTTATTGTTATTATCCCTCTGTATACTAACTTATGCTTTATTCCTTTGCTTGCTACTTAAAATACAGCAAAGAGTAATATAGCTTGACAATAAAAAGTTAACGGCATCAAAATTGTTAAAACACCAATGTTTATCAATGTTTACCATGTGCACGAACCTATGTAATTGGAGGGGCAAGTGGATAAAGGTGATATGTGACAATAATTTAAATTTCTAAAAATAGCTTTCAAGAAAAAAAATGTGTTATTTTTTTAATCTATTTTTCTCAACGGGTAAAACGGGGTCATATTCTTCGTTACCAACCATTTTTGTGACTAAGGGGACATATGATACTGATAGACTTATCACCTTCATCCATGGTAGAAAGTAAGTTTCAAAAAATGTCACATATCACCTTTATCCACTTGCCCCTTCAATTTTAAAGCCTTCATAATTACTATGTTTCTCCCCTCCCCCTCCAAAAAAGTGTAATAGACTACTATTGTACAGCGGTATGCTGTGTTTCATGTCCCGGTAGCTATTGTGCGTTCTTCTGTCATTATTTTTGTGCTCTGGTACAATTTTTCAACAGAGATTATTTCCCTAAACATAACTGTGAGGAGAAAAGGGCGGTATAAAAAGTTAGATTTTAAATTGCTCCAATTACTTTCTTTTTCGTTTCAAACTTTTAATATCTTAACTCGGCCCCTCATTTTGGTCTTTTTTCTGCACTTGGTGCTATGTACCTATCTCTAAAGGCTTTGAAAATAGAGGTATTGCAGGTGAAAAGGTATACGCTCAATAAATTTTAATGATAGTGTCATTAAAATTAATTGAATAGTCTAATTTTTGGGTATTTTTTAACAAAAGTTGATGTTACCCCACTTTCCCCAACCTGACCCTACAAATTGTTTCGCAATATTCGAACTACATTTCAGACAAGTATCCGAAATTTGTCTCTCTTCCAGTTTTCCTACTTATATATGCATTTATTCGATTTTACTTTTTCTCTTCCTGATTTGCAACACACCGTGACAGTGAAAATACTTATTTGTTTCCTGCAAGTTCCTTTCTACTTTGCCAATAACGAGCAGCTTTTGGCCAATTTCGTTTTATTAACTGTTGACTCTGCACAATAATACAGAGCGCAAGAGAAAGCTTCTGCCAAAAGTGCTTCAGATTTATTTTGAAATATTAGATTGAAATCCAAAACACGAGGTAAAAGACCAATATTTCATGCTTTTAGCTATTACTAAAGATATTTGGCTTTCGAAAATATAGTGTGCTGGAGAAACAGTTTTCATTTATTTCATTTCAAACTCTCTCTCTCTCTCTCTGATATAGCTAAAACTTATGACATGTTGTTTTCCCTTTTACACATTCGAAAAATATCATCTTTTGACATATGCGAAACATATTTCGTCAAATCTTAAGAGTTTTTTATAAAAACATTCAAATAAAATATGATTTGGTTTAAATTAGTCTTAATGTTTAGCAAAAAAATAATATTAAATTTGGTACTGATGCAGTTACTTTATTCTAAAAATGTTTGATTTGAATTTTTGGTACTTTTCCTTCAAAATACATTACGTATTTGGTAAAACTATCTCCAATAACAGAAAGCTTTTCAATTTAAAAAAAAAAAAAACTAAATACAATAAAATAAATAAAGGACGCCCTTGCTCTCATAAAAGGCTTTAGCAACTCTAGTTCTTAAAGCTGTGTTTTCTTACAAATTTTCATGGTAGTTGAAATTCTAATTATAATTAGAATTTAATAAAATTTGCCTCCCCTCCCGCTCATGTAACTAACTTAACTAACTTCTCCTATAATGACTGATCTTGAAATTTTATTTAGTTAATTGCATTGCTGAATGTTAAGTTTAACAACAATCGCTTGGGTTAATTTTAGTATTACATTTTTTTAATTTCCTTTCTGAAAATCAGGTGTAGGTGTGTATTGGCTCAAGTATAATTTCAAAGTCGAAATAATAATTTAAAAATTTTACATTTTTTCAGTTCTTCTTAAGACACACTTAAATGAACCATTTTCACATCACTGAAAAAAATATAAACTTACATTTTGAAGTTAAACGCCAAATTTTTAAACACTTTTTTTTCAAACGGAGTTATTTTTCGTGTTTCAAGTTATCCAGGAGAAGATAATCCAGTCATACAAGTTGAATATATCAAAAGAATTTTGCAAATTCGTTTTGAACTAATAACTTCGAAAAGTTATCACCCACAACCCATCTACCTGTTTTTGAGTAGAACTGTTCGCGAGTGCTAGGCGCGGTTTTCAAGGACGGACAGCACCCTGTTGTCTAGTGGTTGGGATGAGTGTTCTTCGGATGAAAAGAGATTGAGGTGTTGTAAAAGATGATTGAGTGTTCTTTGGCTTAGATCCCCGATAAGGGTGAGAGAAAGAACCCACCATTTCACCAAGGCTGGACGAAATCTTATGCAAAAATCTTAAGCAATAAAGGCACCACCTGGAGTTGGTGGAGAGAGTATTTTCAATGTCCGAAG
>JAXGGA010014628.1:0-31541 GCA_038373865.1 Uloborus plumipes
AGGTCCCCTGTGTAGACCGAAACATTTCGCATTCTACACAGGGACAGTTTTTTCGATGACACAGATGTGCCCTCTCCAAGAATTACAGTTCGCAGCATCTTCTGCTGTTGATGCAGTCACAGCCTTGCTAGCCTGATGTTCTTTTAACTGTTGTTTTTTTAACTTGTATTTTGCCTTCAAGTTAGAGTACTTCCCTCTAATTCTCTCCATTTCACAATTTTTAACTAATATTTCATTCTTCAAATCTGCCTGTTTAGTACTCCATGACATTCTGTACACTTCTGTTTTCGTTATGATCATTTGAAATACTTGTCATCTTTTGTTACAATATTGCCTAATTATAGGCAAACCAAATATTCATCTAAAGCAGTTGCAGATTTACTATGTCATGACTGTAATTGGTCAAAAATGCTTGTTTTATTCTATATATTTTTGTTGTTTTAATTGTATCTAGTTAGCAACATCAAGTACTGTGATCGAGAATGCCTCAATCAGGAGACATTGTTATCTTTTAAATTTTCTGAAAATATCGAAAAATAAAAAAAAAAGTTTAAATTTTGTACTTTTTTGTTCAATTCAAATGTGTGGTAATCTTTTCCAGAAAAATTAAGAGGGGATATTTTCTGGTAAAGCTTTTTTTGGGTTGATTTGTTGATGTTCCATTTATCTCTATCTCTACTAATAATAAAGCTGAAAGTTTGTCTCTCTGTCTTTCCTTCTGTCTGTCTGTTACGCGCGTAGCGCCAAAATCGTTCGGTCGATTTTCATGCCACTTGGTACAAAATTAGTTTGTAGCATGTAGTTTTGCACCTCGAAGCGATTTTTCGAAAATTCCATTTCGTTCTTTTTCTATTCGAATTCTTAGCGGAAATTCGATAAAATAGGGAAGAAATATTTTATACACATTTTCAAGTCTTATGTCATTCGAAAGCTTGAAATTTTCTGCACAAAATGACGTTTTTTCGAAGTTTCTACGATCATCAGGAGAGCTGTAACAATTGTTTTTAGAATCCCGAAATTCAAGGCTTACCTTCAGTAAAGCAAGCCAAACGATTCTAAAATGGCTTTGCTCGCGAATAAAATTTGTTTGAAAATAGAGATGAAATGAATTATTTTATCAACGGAAATCAACTTTTCATGTTGTTACCATGGTTACGTTTTTATTTCGTTCTTTTTCCCTTAATAATTTTAAAAATGTATTTGTTTTTGTAACAATCCAAACTCCAAGCCTTATTAAAATTAGTCAAATGAAATATTAAAAACCGTGATAAGATGGCACCTGTCAATCAAATGAGAAATCGAGTCCTTTCCTTAAAATACAGGATACCATTCTAAATTTATCGTCTGCAAAACATATTTTACTTCATTATTAATTAATTTCAATATAAATTGCAGCAAATGGCTTGAGTGAACGAATTTAGCTTTTAATTTATCGTTTGCTGGTTGATCTTTGTCGATGTTTATTGTTTTTATTATCATTGTGAAGAATAATGCACGAAATTTCTATGACTAATACTTAAAATTTTTAGGATCAGTTGAGTTTAAAAGAAAAAATTGCTCCAAATATACTTTTGCAATGTGATTATTTATTGTTGGACTGTAATTTGCAGCAATAATTGCATTTAATAAATAATGAAAGACAATATTAAAAATTATTTTTTTGGCGACTTTTTTACAATTTGGCATTCAATTCTATTTCAGTATATTTACTTCTATCTTATTGCGATATTGCAACGTTCTTTCTAAAGTATGTCATTTCGGAAAATGTATTATTTTGTTTTTGAAGTTAGGAAAGAAAACTTTCTTCTTCTTTTAAACTTTGGTAAGATTTCTGTTGGTTTCTGTGAGCAACAAAATTTTTCTTATTTTTTCTTTTGGCTTATTTTTGTGCACCTATCTTTAGGGTTGCATTCGAATGTCCCCAAGGGGGTGATTTACCCCTTTTATGGGGTAATCAGGGCTTTCAATGCAGACCAAAGTGATATGAATTGGCGCGACCACTTGGCGATATCTCGCCAAGCTTTTGGTCACCAAGTGTTTGACGCCAATTTGGCGACATATCGCCAAGTTGGCAATCAATTTAGCGAAAAAAAAATTTTTTTGGGTTCAATTTGGCGCTATTGGCGATATTTTGCGAAAAATCTACTGAATGATGTTAAAATCGGCGATATTTAGGAGATTAATCATTGTAAAACATTTTTTTGCATTGTTTCGTGGCAAACTAGGGATGCAAATGTTTGAATTGTTATCTTACTCACTTCAAGCACTATTTTAGCACTTAAGGCATCTACTAAGAAATTTACACGTAAAAGGAAGTAGTGTAGGGTCCATACCAAATTTTTATATCATACTTTGAAGGAATTATAGTTGAATTATAACTAAAATAGAGTATTTTTTTCTGCTATATCATTTTTTTACAAATGAACTTTTAATTTTATACCACGGGCAAAGCCGTGCGGGTACCGCTAGTTAGTAATATATAGTGTCTCTTATTGTGTTATTCGTGAATAAATTTTATTTTTTTTGTTTGAAAAAATTGTTGACAACAATTGTTTTTTCACAAGCACTAGTGTTTCTTTTATAAACGCAGATTAAATTGAGCATAATTAATATGTGAGACCCATTAAAAAATAAAATTACAACCTGTATAAAAAAATAAGAGAATCTCTCTCCCCTCAAAAAAAGAGAGAGAGAGAGAGACAGAGAAAAGTATATAATTGAAAACAATAACAAGCCCCTAAAATTTAAACTTCGCAGTTTGAGAATCTAAAGCAATTTTCTCAAAGATTTGAAAACGTTCATATTACTAGATTTTTTTCCTGTATAAAAACCTGTCTTCAGTTCTACTTTCGCATGAAAAAAAAAGGGAACCCCCTCAAAAAAAGAGAAAAGTATATATGAGCCCCTAAAAATTTATAAAGTAATTTTATAATATTTGCATTTCGTCATGTTTCAAGAAGACTACTGTTTGGCGCAGTATAGCCTGCTTGGGCTTTTGCGCCAATAAATTTAAAACAACCACCCAACCCATAAAAAATTTAATCTTCGCAGTTTGCAAAGGCTGAAAAACTTTTATCAAAGTTTTAAAAACCAATTACTTGAATTTTTTCCTGTATAAAACCTGTTTTTTAGTTCTCCTTTCGAAGAACCTGTACTAAACTTTTCAAAAACTCCTATTGCTTTCAGTATGAAAATTTCAATGTTCTTATTATCTTCGCGGTGCGCATGCACCTGCTAAACAACTGAATCAAAAAAAGTTCTGCAAAAAATTTGCAAAAAAAAAAAAAAAAAAAAAAATGGGGATATTTGGAACGCAGATTTTACAAAAAAAATCTTTAAGATTTTTTTTGCAGAATATTTCTGCAAAATATGGGTTCCAAATATCCCCAAAAACTCTGCATCTTTTCAACATTTCTCTTTAGTAATCTTTGCAAAATATATTCCAATTAAATTACTTTTCAAATTTTTAGATTTAGCATTATTCAAATTCAAATGAGAGTTACTAAGAATAACGAATTTATGTATATACCTTTTTTGTTAAACTGCCCGTTCAAGATCTAAGAAAAAACAGATAGTGAAACCTTGCCATATTTTTAGATATCACCAATGTTACTTTTTATCTATAATACCACATATGACATTTCATAATAAACAAGAAATTTTCAACCAAAGGAAAAAAAAAAAAAAACAATACCCAGGTATTATTTGGAAAAAAAATTCATAGTTGACTATAATAAATTTTAATACTTTAGAATGTAATGCAGGTATCCGACTGATTTCATTTGCAGCAGGGAAAATATTTAGGTGCCCCTAAAACATGGCATATTATTTTTCAAAATATTCCTTTTAGAAAAAAATAATTTCGAAATTTGCAGATTGAGCACTTACCTTTCCTTGACTACCTTACCTTAACAGACCTACCTTTCAATTAATTTGAACAACTCAGTAATATCTTTATTGAAATTTTACACACTGAAGTGAAAAACACATTTCTAAATAAATAATTGAAAATATTTTAAAGGATCAACACTTGATTGAAATTATTTTTTTTAAAAAAAGGGAAAACTTCAAAATTTAAAAAAGGGCAGGAAGCCAGTTTTTCAATCAGAAGTTCCATTACTCCAAATTCCTGGAAAGAAAAAAAACCTTAAATTATGTAGAGACTAATATGTTAATTTGTAAACTACTTTTTTCTTCTACACCATAAACTACTGACCTCGTTTAATCGGGTAACAGGTAAATGAATACCCCATTTATACAAGTAAAACATTTCGGAACCCAATATTTTCCCATAGACCCAATGTTAATGGTCCCCGCTTAAACGAATAGTTTTCCCCGACTAATCAAGTGTGTTTGTCAGATTTAAAAAATAATTGTGTTGAGAAAATTTTCGAATTAAAAATAAATTAAGTAAAAGCAAACAACTGTTCCCCTCAAAATATTAAATAATATTTTCCGCCATATACAGGCAAGAAAAACAACATTCACATTGCAAAAAAACCTTTCCAATATTTCCTTAAATTTCTTTTGTCTTTGCCACAACGAAAAAGAAAACATTGCGCAGATGATAATTAAAATAAGAACAAAGAAATATTAACCAGGGTTAAAAAAATAATTTTGGTGAAAAAAATAATTCCTACTGGTCCCAGACCAGCAAAACTTGCCTTGGACCACCACAAAAAATTAATGAGTGGTCCTTGGGGTCCACTCATTAATTTTTTGGGAAACAATTGCAATTTAATGGGAAACCATTTTTATTTTCAATAAAAAAAATAAGGTTAGTTATTTAGCATTAAATTTAACGAGGACCAGTGCTGCTACTTGCGGACCAGTAATACATAAATATTCACTGGTCCGAAGGACCAGTAAAATTTTTAATGATTTCTAACCTAGTTAACATTGCAGACAAAAAACCCTGATAAAATTAAATGAAAACAGGCAGGCTAGGAACGGGGAATAGAGTGAGAAAAGTCTCGAGCAAGAAATCCACTATTATGAACTGTTTTAAAGAATAATGCGGAGAAAAATGGTGCTATAACAGATTTTATAACTCGACTTCAACAAATCTTTTAATCATTCCGCTTATAATATAGTGCTCATCTGGTAAGTTGACCTCTGACAAAGACAATATTTCTTTGCTTGTCAGGTGATAGGAAAGAATAATTGGTAGTGAATTAAGTTCAGTTACTTTTGTATCTGAAAAGTATTCTAACTGTAATCCGCGAAATTTGCCTTTTCAAAAAACTCTCAAAAAAGAAAGCATTTTTCAAACTCAGAGGGTAACTTACCAGTGGAGTACTATAAATGCACTTAATTTTTTACCATGTTGTTGTTTTCTTACAGTATTGTTTCAAAAACTTTCATTTTGGAACTAATTAAAGCATTAATTACTTTCTTTATATACTTATTGATTTAATATAACTACAAATGTTCTCAATTCTGAAAGGTAAAGAAAATTTTCTCACCCAACTTTTTCCAATAACATTTCTTGGAACCAACAGTGTCTGTTTGTTTAAGCGGGGCCAACAGTACAATGAACTTGAACTATATTTTCAAATCACATAATGAGTAGAATCTTTTTTTTTTAATGCAGGTTTTCCCAGTTTTTAAGTGATTTTTGAATTATTTTGTAACTTCGCTTCAATGCTTTTTTTTAAATACTGCAGGACAAAGAAGTTACAATGTGCAAAGATTTAAAAAATAAATAAATTGTGTCGTCTGGTTGCAAAACTGACCAACTCCTCAATTTTCGGAGAAATTCTGTTTTTTGTACTAAGTCATTTACTAACATTCCCACCCATTGGCAATGAGAAATCAAAACAAAACAGGTGAAATCAGTGCATTTTGAGGTTTAGAAAACTCTAATGCGCTGTAAATTCCCTAGGTGTGACAAAAAACAGTCTCCCCTGAAAAATTTCTGTTTTGGAGATAACCGGTTTTGCAACCAGGCGACACAATTGGATCCTACAACAAGCCTGAAATCCTACGAGCCTGAACAATCACGAGTAAAAAAATCAAGAATTTCAATATCAAATAAAACAGTTTCCAAAAAAACAGTGCATAAAATTGAAGTTAATAAATATAATAAAATTATTTTGACTATTTCTCTTGAAAGTAAAGCTAGAGTGAATCAAAGCGTTAACTCAAAACACACATTTTCCACTGAGCAAAATAAAAATCATAGGATATAATTCAATTAGGGCAAAGACAAAGATATCAGAAAATTTTATAACTTAGGAAAGCACAAAAGTACTAATATTAAAAAAATTAATGTTACTTATCTATGATAAGAAAGAATAGTAAATCAATTCCGTAATAAAAAATATTGTGCAGAGAAATATCTTACTTAGTCTTTAATGGCTAGAAAAGAAAGGAGCTGTAAACTAGATAATAAGTACCTAATTACACTGCTTAACTTGCGTACAGCACCATTACTCAATTCAACATAGCAATAATATTTTGATCAAGTTTTATTTCCAAAAATGGAAATATAAAAAAAAACTTGTCGGTTTCTTCAGAACAGTGGTTCCCAACCTTTTTTTGCCCATCTGCCCCCTCAAGAGGGTGACTGAAATTTATCGCCGCCCTCCCCCCTCCTTGAAAAAAAGTCATAATTTGCCGCAAATGAACATGAATATTTTTGAAAATACAAATAATTTTCATTTGAAGTGCAATGTATGTATATAACAAAGCAATTTATTATGTAATAAATATACGTACGTTATAATATACAATGTAATAAAGCAAATATCTGTATTCTTTCGCAATCTCTCCTCTTTCCTTTTCCATAACGAACTGATAAGCATTTGAAGGGAACTACTTAATTATGATCAGTGACTCTATTTTCGAAAACCTAAGTACATTTTTTGGGAAATTATTTTATTTTTGAAATTGGAATCTAAGAGAATTTAAAAGACTCACTTAAAATCAGACCAAAATAACGAAATAATTAAGAATTAAAAATGCATAAACTTGGAGATCAAAATGGAAATACTTCCTTAAGGTTCAATTGAAGTATGAGTTTTGTTTTATTTGATTATTTTTAAATTTGTGAACCCTTGTCTGAACCCTAAAAATTGGTTTCTCCTACAAGGGTCTGGCCAGAGAAAATTTGGGTCCGAAAACGGACCCTTTACAAAAATCCGATCGATAAAAACGGACCCTTCACAAAAATCCGATCGATAAAAACGGACCCTTTACAAAAATCCAATCGATAAAAACGGACCCTTCACAAATATCCGATCGATAAAAACGGACCCTTCACAAAAATCCGATTGGTAAAAACGGTCCCTTCACAAAATTACAATCATCCAGGGTGTAAAAAAATCAATTATTTTTTGGAAAAACGAAAAAAAAAAAAAATAGATATTTTTTTATTTGCATGAGTAATACACCCCTTCCCCTCTTCCTAAAAAATTTCAAATTGTTTTATATTTCACAAAATTGGTTGACTTTTTCACAAAATTATTTGATTTTTCACAAAAAAGGGACCCTGTGAAAAATCCTGGATAGACCCCTATCCAAAGTTTTCAATTCAGATATTCGTGTGCTTTTTATTTATTTATTTTAGCTTTCAAACATTCATTGCCCCCCTATTGCCACTCAAGAATTCATCGCCCCTTTTGGAAGTCATATCGCCCCTTGGGGGGGGGGGGGACGCTCCCAGGTTGGGAACCACTGCTTTAGAATAATGTTAACAGATTTTAAAATTTTACAAAAAACCTATTAGTTAATTTAAAAATCTACCAGCAAAAATTGTCAAGAATGGCTAAAAATTAAAAATTTGCTTTCTCATAAAATTTAAAATAATTATATTTTAAATTAAAGCGTTGACAAGAAACAAATCAATAACATTTATAGTAAATGAAAACGCTCAAGCAATTAAGTCATTCCATAAAAATTTCATTCTAGTAGGAGCACATTTAAGCGGAAGAGCAGATTGCGGTTAAATTTCCCAAATAAGACACTTATTAAAGAATCTGAACACCATATATTACCTATTATCAAGTATTTAAAAAAAATTTTTAAACATTTTTATTTTAATAAGATGCCAATTTAATACAAAGGCTCATCTATTTTGTCTTTCTTCAAAATAAAAGAATTTTCATTCACTATCCTAAATTTATGTGTTAAGTATAATTGTTAATTAAAAAAAATCATTTAAAAAAAATAATACAGTAAATGGAAAATTTTGTTTAAGTTTGCAGGCATATTTGGGCACATATTAATAATTAATTTCTTTCCTGATAATTGATGATCCTTTCTTCCCTGATCTCTCAATATAGTTCGGTAATGGTTAATAAATACCCTGATCAGAAGAATAAAACTTACTGGAACCTAACATTTTCCCATAGATATAAAAGATCTCCATTTGATCAAATAGTTACCTTGGGATAAATCCAACAAGATAAATTTAACAAATACTTTTTCTACGAAAAGTTTATAATTAATTAAAGCAATATGAAAAGCCAAAACAGAAAGACATCAAAGGTTTAGAAAACTGATCCTGAAGTTATACCTTTCACACTTAAAAAACTTATTTTAAGCGTCATCGTGCACCTTCATAAGACTTTTCTACTTTGCTACATTGTAAATTAGACACCAACGAATTTCGGCCAAATATCGAGAACAAACAAATTAAGTAGTAAACTGTAAATTTAAAAAAAATCAAGAAATATTATATTTCAAGAATACTAAAAGAATACTTATCTTCAAGGAAACTTTCCATTTTCACACGAGGCACGGAATAAACATAAACATGCTCCGGTGTGCGGCCAGCATGTTGCCACTCACAGGTTGTTATTCCAAATTTCCCGCCATGAAAGTGAATACATTTGCGCAGGCGTATTTTCATTTAAAAAAACCTCTACTTGTAAACCTTGAAGCGATTATTTATGAATGCGTTAAAATAACAAAACAATGCAACATAAATGCCTTTGATGGTCCACTTAGCACGGATTTTGTTCAAGTTTGGAATTTTTAGCGTAAACATGATTAGGACAAGCGTCCCTATTATGGGGACCCTAGTCATTATTAGTGCTTTTTTTTTTACAGTATAAATCAATTCCCCATAAAGTTTAACCATATTCATAAACATAAGAGGACTATTAGTGGTCCATTGCTTCTATAAACAACATAGGAGAATAACAGAGGGAAATAAAGTGGAGTTGAATGCGGGCCTCCTTTTCTTCCTCCGTGCGACCACGCTTCAGAACAGCAAATTTTGGCCTTATTAAAGTACTTAACACTGGAGTCTCCACAGGGACTTTCTTCAACAACACAATTAACGTTTTCTACGCTTGTAATTGTGCTTTAAGATGTTTAAGTTACGCATTGATGAAGCGAGATATAAACACACTATGAAGCTAAAAACGTAAAAAATTATTAGTTTAATGCAAAACACATGCGATAATAAACGGTATTTATACAACCACAGCATTTTGTTATTCGTATATAAATATCTGCAAAAAAGTCACCCTCCCCCACTCGAGAAATTTTTGGCTGCGTCACTATTCACTTGTTTTTTCAAACTGCTTTTCTTTCTTTTTCTTTCTGCTTAAGACTCTGACGTCATGAAAATAAAATAATTTATATAATTGTTAAGTAAATGAAAGGTACCCGTTTTCGAAAATCAAAAATATTTTTTTTTTCGTACGTTTTCCTTAAGAACCAGTTTTGTTGCTGATGTAAACTATTTTGATTGAAAATATCTTTGAAAAAAATTTTAAATACAAAAAGCTAGTTTTAGCTACAGTCAAATTTGCGGCCTATATCGTCAAGCCGTGCCAATTATATGTAAATACATTAATTTATCAAAAACAGGATAGAAACAATTCCCCCCCCCCCCAATCCCTTTTAAATGATGTACATTAGTTTTATTTATGCCCCAATTATTGCAGAAGAAGTAAAGTATCAGTTTTAAATATTTTGTCTGAAGTATTTTTCATATACATCATGAAAAATACTTCAGGGAAAATATTATAATCTAGTCAACTCGCGATAACTCGAACTTCGATAACTCGAATTTTTCGACATCTCGAAAATAAATTTTTTCCCTGCACCTTTATTGCTGAATTTTTTCTCTTTAACGACTCCAAGTATTTTTTTCTTATTCTCGATAACTCGAATTTTTTTCTGATTCACTCAACTTCAGTCTCCCAAAACTCGGATTGTCAAACGCCATCAGTGCCTTTTGCCATTGAAGTGTTTTGTATTCTCTCACTGGCGCGCTCTTAAAAATGCGAAGCGATTTTCACAGTTGTCTTACCCACAGACATGTGGGTGGGGAGACACGTTTCAGCTGCTCCTTGCTTTCAGTCGTGGACTGGTCAACATTCCAGGAAAAAAGACACTTCATCTTCAACTTGACTGACCAGTCCCCCTTGCCTTCGTCTTCCTTCTTTACTCAATGCTGTGAAAAAGCTGAGGCTTCTTTTTTATGTCGTTATCGTAGAATGGCTACAAAACGAAATGCTCTACATTTTCTTTTGCAGAGAAGAAAAGGGTGATTAGAAAAATGAGGAAAGAAAGTATATGCATAAGTACTTATATTGAATTTAGTTTTTGTAAGGTTGTTTAGATTTTGTTTTTCAAACTAATGCAAATTTTTATAAGAGTACTAAAATTTGTTATTTAAAAAAAAAAAAAAAAAGAATAAAGAGTGAAATGAAGATAAAATGCAGATTTGTGATGTCTTTGAAACATTTGCAAAAAAAATGCATATGTCATAAAATAACATTTTAAGTATTCGAAACTTTCGCAAAGTATTATAAGAGCACTAAAATGAGTTATTTTTTTTAAAAAAGAATAAAGAGTGAAATGCAGATAAAATGCAGATATATGATGTCTTTGAAAAATTTGCATAAAAAATGCAGACATTTGAAGCAATACAGACATGAAATGAAGAAAAAATGCAGACATTTTGATGTCTTCGTAATATTTGCAAAGTTTTTACAGAATCTGTAAAAAAAATTCTTTTTTTACAAAATTTTTGAAGATATTTTTTAGCTGAGAGTAGTTGAAATGCTGCATTTTGCCTTCCAAAAACCTGTTTACAACCTGAACTGTGCCTGCATTAAACCTGTATGTTTTTTTTCCTTTCGTAAACCTGAATTGACCTTCCAAAAACCTGTTAACAACCTGAACTTTGCCTGCATTAAGCCTGTAAGGTTTTTTTTCCTTTCGTAAACCTGAATTGACCTTCCAAAAACCTGTTTATAACCTGAAGTGCGCCTGCATTAAGCCTGTAGTTTTTTTTTTCTTTCGTAAAACCTGAATTGACCTTCCAAAAACCTGTTTATAACCTGAAGTGCGCCTGCATTAAACCTGTGTTTTTGTTTTTTCTTCGTAAAACCTGAAGTGACCTTCCAAAAACCTGTATAGTCAGCATAAAACCTGCAGGTTTTCTGCTGACATTTTTTCCTGGGAAGTAAACATCTTTCATATCTTATTTTATTGCTTTTTACATTTTATGCGTTTTCAAAGATCTATATTATTCCACAAATCTTCGCATCTGCCTACCCTAGGCATTCGTTGACGACACGTGCCTGGCCTAAACCCCTTCTAATTTTTACTTCCTTTTACGTAGTAAAGGAATTATTGAGATCGCGAAAGAATATTCCCCTAAAATTGGGTCTAAATTTTGATTTTGCTTACCCCAGAATGAATGTTGAGTAGAATTTTCGACCTGTCAGCACGTGCATATGTACCTACTAACATATAACCAGCCGAAAATTCCTTTTCAACCACCCCCGAGTTAAATACGACGAGGTTTCTCGTGACGTCTGTATGTACGTATGTATGTGCGTATGTATGTATGTTGCATAACTCAAAAACTATATGCCGTAGAAACTTCTAGTTTGGTATGTAAGCTCTGAGGGTGGTCTAGTTGTGCACCTCCCCTTGTGGTTACATTCGAATGTTTACAAGGGGTTCTTTTCCACTTTTTAGGAGGTAAATTAGTGTTAATTTCAAAGCAGACTTAAATGATATGAATTCTCGCGACCACTTGGCGATAAATTGGCCAAGTGTTTAACGCCAAATTGGCGACACATTTGGCGAAAAAACGTGTTTTGAATTTGGGTTCAATTTGGCGCTATTGGCGATATTTTGCGAAAAATCCACTGAATAATGTTAAAATCGGCGATATTTAGAAAATTAATCATGGTAAAACTTTTTTTGCATTGTTTCGTGGCAGACTAGGAGGGTAGATATTGGAATTGTTATCTTGTTGCTTACTCCAAACACTAAAGCATCTACTAAGAAGTTTACACTTAAAAGGAAGTAGTGTGGGGTTCATACCAGATTTTTTCCATCCGATTTTTGAACTAAACTGATAAAAAATTTGGTTTCTCCCTTGTGTACAGGATTTTTATTTCCTAGGAATTCAAATGAAGCAAAGAGTAGTTTTTTAAAAATAATTTGCAAGATAACGTCCAAAAATATATGCATATACTTATAGGGTTCCAATGGCGCAGTGGGATTACACGTCATTCCTGTAATCCCGAGACGGCAGATTCGATTCCTACTTCGTGTTGTAAAGGGTTCTATCTTTTCTGTGCTCATTCGGAGTTGATGTGCATGTGCATAGTACCTCACTTATACACATTGCACATACCTACTCGTGGGTGTAGAAGTTGATTGTCTTCTAAATTAACCTATTTATGCCCAAGTTTTTTCTGACAATTTTTTTCAATTTTTTTTCTGCTGAAAACTCTTACATCAGGGCCCTGCTCCACATCAGCATAAAACGCGACCGAAACCGAAGGCAGAAACCGAAAATCCGGGTACTTTCCATAGGAACACCATTTAATCCATTTTACGTTTCTGCTTTATTTTTCTGCTTTACGTCAATGTGGAGCAGGGCCCTTAGTCATCTTATTAAGGAAGAGTAAGGGCCCTGCTCCACATTATCAGCATAAAACGCGACCGAAACCGAAGGCAGAAACCGAAAATCCGGGTACTTTCCATAGGAACACCATTTAATCCATTTTACGTTTCTGCTTTATTTTTCTGCTTTACGTCAATGTGGAGCAGGGCCCTTAGTCATCTTATTAAGGAAGAGTAAGGGCCCTGCTCCACATTATCAGCATAAAACGCGACCGAAACCGAAGGCAGAAACCGAAAATCCGGGTACTTTCCATAGGAACACCATTTAATCCATTTTACGTTTCTGCTTTATTTTTCTGCTTTACGTCAATGTGGAGCAGGCCCTTAGTCATCTTATTAAGGAAGAGTAAGGGCCCTGCTCCACATTATCAGCATAAAACGCGACCGAAACCGAAGGCAGAAACCGAAAATCCGGGTACTTTCCATAGGAACACCATTTAATCCATTTTACGTTTCTGCTTTATTTTTCTGCTTTACGTCAATGTGGAGCAGGGCCCTTAGTCATCTTATTAAGGAAGAGTAAGGGCCCTGCTCCACATTATCAGCATAAAACGCGACCGAAACCGAAGGCAGAAACCGAAAATCCGGGTACTTTCCATAGGAACACCATTTAATCCATTTTACGTTTCTGCTTTATTTTTCTGCTTTACGTCAATGTGGAGCAGGGCCCTTAGTCATCTTATTAAGGAAGAGTAAGGGCCCTGCTCCACATTATCAGCATAAAACGCGACCGAAACCGAAGGCAGAAACCGAAAATCCGGGTACTTTCCATAGGAACACCATTTAATCCATTTTACGTTTCTGCTTTATTTTTCTGCTTTACGTCAATGTGGAGCAGGGCCCTTAGTCATCTTATTAAGGAAGAGTAAGGGCCCTGCTCCACATTATCAGCATAAAACGCGACCGAAACCGAAGGCAGAAACCGAAAATCCGGGTACTTTCCATAGGAACACCATTTAATCCATTTTACGTTTCTGCTTTATTTTTCTGCTTTACGTCAATGTGGAGCAGGGCCCTTAGTCATCTTATTAAGGAAGAGTAAGGGCCCTGCTCCACATTATCAGCATAAAACGCGACCGAAACCGAAGGCAGAAACCGAAAATCCGGGTACTTTCCATAGGAACACCATTTAATCCATTTTACGTTTCTGCTTTATTTTTCTGCTTTACGTCAATGTGGAGCAGGGCCCTTAGTCATCTTATTAAGGAAGAGTAAGGGCCCTGCTCCACATTATCAGCATAAAACGCGACCGAAACCGAAGGCAGAAACCGAAAATCCGGGTACTTTCCATAGGAACACCATTTAATCCATTTTACGTTTCTGCTTTATTTTTCTGCTTTACGTTAATGTGGAGCAGGGCCCTTAGTCATCTTATTAAGGAAGAGTAAGGGCCCTGCTCCACATTATCAGCATAAAACGCGACCGAAACCGAAGGCAGAAACCAAAAATCCGGGTACTTTCCATAGGAACACCATTTAATCCATTTTACGTTTCTGCTTTACGCCTATGTGGATCAAGGCCTTTACATACATTTTAGGCGTAAAATAGATCTCCGTTACCATATTTATTAAGTCATTTAACGTCCTGTTTATGGGATATTTTGCAGATATGTGAGCAAAATACGACTTTACTTGACTTTACTTTTGCAAAGTAACATTACAGAAGGCATCTGTGATCCATTTTAAGCAAATCATTTTAAAATGGTTTAATTTTGTGAAAAATAAGTGCGCAAAAAGAAACTTAGGGCCATGCTCCACATCGACGTAAAGCAGAAAAGTTAGGCAGAAGCGTAAAATGGATTCAATGGTGTTCCTATGGAAAGTACCCGGATTTTCGGTTTCTGCCTTCAGTTTCGGTCGCGTTTTACGCTGATGTGGAGCATGGCCCTTACTTTCTGTGGCTACCCATGCTGGATCACTGCTTGATAGATTTGTCAGAAAATAGCTGTTAATAAATGAACTCTGATATCCAAATAGCGTCTCTAACTGGTTTTCTCAAGAAGGAGGACTATTCAACTTGTGAAAAACAGCTTTAGTAAAATGATATACCCATTACAGGTTTTTGTATGTAGTAACTAATAAGCGTCCCGTTTTTAGGCTACTGGGCATAAATGGGTTAAGATAAAAATAAAGAACGTATATAACATCGGCTCAAGAAAGATGCACTTAAGCTAGTTCATTTTGATGAAGTTCTACTGTATTTCTCACAACTGTCTGTCTGTGTATGTATGTTTTTTTTTTGGATACAACATAATCTATATACATAAATGACTTCTTTTGTATGTATGTACGGATGGATGGATGTCCGGGGTAATCTTCCAAACTACTGGACCGATCTTAACCATTTTTTCACCGTAGATAGCTACATTAACAGGAATCAGGATGGGCTATAATTTATTTCTAAAAAACTTAGTTTAAAAAAATTATTACGGAAAATAGTAAATTTCATGTCATTTCCCCATTAAATGATTAAATTTTCAGTCCATTGTTGCAAAAATGTGTTGCCTTGCAACAGTAATATTAATAGATGATTATGGTGAAAATTTTGAACCAAGGCGTCTCTGGAGTAAGTATGAAATTTGTTTTCTTGGGATTTTTATATTTATCTGTACCAATAATCGATACCGGGTTAGATAAAAAGAGAATTTATTTTGGCAACAGTTAGAAAATAGAAACTTATTTTTTGGAAAATCACACAGATAAAATCAATAACTCTCCTTCACACCCAGTTAATCTACCTCATGCTCACATAAAATACTTTTGAGAAATATGATTCTACTGGGTTTAGTTAAAACTCATATATTTATTTTCTTGGATTTGGCATGCTGCATTTAAACCCGTGCTACGCCGGGCACATCAGCTAGTTTTAGTAATAATTCATCAAACTTCAAAATTAAGACATTTTAAAGGTTGTTCTCACTGTTATCACCGAAAAATAAACAAACAACTCACACACACACATTTTTCCTTTTATTCCCAGCAATTACTTAAAAAACGGGTTTTTGCATTCCTTCTGTCAACTGGAAATGCTTTGCACGAAATAGCTAGTTAAGAAATGCTATGTTAGTAAATTTTGATTTTCTGAATGCCAAGAAATAAACTTTTCCGTAGCTTCAGCATCAGCTTTGAGTCGTCAACATTAGATATCACGAAGCGGAATCTTATCTGGCATCAGACTCCTTTGCATTTCTTTACCTGTGCCAAGGTAATGGAAAGAAAAAGAAATCGTTTTGCTCCAGGAAAAGAACTTCGTGGCTACAGTCAGCTGAAACCTTAGTATCGTTGTCATGGCAACCGAAGATTGTGCTTTCGCAAAGAATCGTTTGCTTTCTCCGCCCTAGTTTCAAGATTCATGAAAGGCAGCGCTGCAAGCAGTTTCGAGAGGCCACGGATTTCTTCACTTCATTGCAGTTCTCGTCAGCGGCAAGATCTGAACTTGAATACTTGTGCTTCTGTTGAAAATGAAATGTACAACGGCCAATCTTTTGCTTTGGAAAAATAGAGTGTGCCATTGTATTAAACTTTTAGAAACCGATTTACAGTGGATTAACGCAACCATTATATGCTATTTACGCTTCGTTCGATACACTTTACTAAACGTCATCTTGGCCTCTTTTTTTTCTCTCCCTTAAACACACACACAGTATATGGGTGATTCTACAAATACGGGAATATTTCTAACATGTAGATTTCAAAAAATTAATTTAAAATTAAAAATCTGAGAAAAATCAGCAAAGCACTTGATAAGTTACATAATTAAAATAGAATATCAGCAGAGCTTAAATGTTTATATTTTATTGTATTTTTGCATTTTTATTTTTTTGAAGGCATATGTGAATGATAAAAAGGACATGTAGATGACATAATGGGTATACAACACAGTAAGTATGAATAACACAAACACAATAGGTATATTAATGAAATTTTTTAACCAGTAAACTGTTAGACATAATTTTTAAACATTGTACTGTCATAGTTTGGCTTTTGATTCATCCACGTGTCTTATTTTAGGGCATGTGAATGACAATAGAAAAAGGGCATGTGAATGACAAAACACAAGTAATTGGGTTCTCAAAAAGTCATATCTGAATATTTTTCGGCTTCACTTCGAATTAGAACCCACAAATGTAAGCCTTATGATTATTTATTATCAAAATTTATTTACATGTACATTTTACATGCATTCTGTGGGGCATGTTAATGACAAAGATACAAAACACTTGCCTTGAAAGTTGAGTTTAGCTTGCTTTTTATCAAAAAGTAATTGCAGAACAGCAAAATTAATTCTCATGCAGAAATAACAAAGTTCCATGCTTTATTTTAAAATGTGTTGCCAGATTTTGAAATAAAACATTTCAGAGAAAAATATCTATACTTTTTAGACATGTGGATAGCTGATAATCGCTGGGACAAAGTTTAGATTAACTTTTAGAGATATTATTTTCATATTATTTTGCTTTTTTTGTGATTTACATCTTGCACACATTCATATTTATAAATAAAAAACTCTTGAGAAAAAAATCACTTATTTTTCTTTTAATCTATATTCCATTGATTGTGAAAATTGCACCTATGGGACAGCGCATGACAGCGCATGTGGATGACATTTCAATCTAATATCCTTTTTTTAAAATGAATAATAATTAAATATTGACATTGTTGATAACGAAAATTGTAGAACAAAATACGCATAAAAATATTCCCAAAATAGTTTTTTATTAAATTAAAAACAAAAAGAGCAATCAGTATGGAACACAAATTTGCCCATTTTGTAGAATCACCCATATACGTATATTTATATATATGTCGGCAAATTGAAAATTTCGAGGGGAGGGGGGGGCTACTACACTTAGTGCTAGATCTTGTCTGACGGAAATTTTGATTTTTAGGAGAGTGCAAAATTTATTTACTACGTTTCCATATTCAGATGGGAATAGTAAGGTACTAGTGTCCAAAATTCGATAGACATTTTTAGAGACTGCTGTCATTATTCGAGCCAAAAATCTCACGCTATACTAGACAGCAACTTAACTTGATACTGAACGTCACTACGGGCGGAGCCAATAAGAGCTCACAAGCAGTCAGCGTTCTCCTCTCATTCGCCAAGTAGGCTGTGACGCTTTAACTAGCTCGTTTTTCATAGGCTAACATCACGTAAACGTCACGATGTTTTTGACAAGAATAGTTGCAGTGTATAATAGTTGTTTTTTTTTTTTTTTTTTCTTTTTTTTTTCAATTTAAGACCGATTGTTGAACATGCGTCACATGATATAACTTTATTTTCAAGGTAGACCGTGCCACTCCGGGAAGTGCAGCTAGTATCACATAAAATACTGATTTAATTTGGAAACTTGATGAGGATAGGTCAACCGAAGTCGGATCTTGGACTAATATTATTAATCTACGAGTATTGCATCATTTAATTCTTACTTAAGTTGCCTGCTTCGAAACTTAGTAGAGAATACATTATTCAAAATAGGTTAAGAACGGTCACGCTATATTGATTTCAAAGACCATTTGCTTAGAAAATAAGGCAAAAAATTAATTCAATGTTGAATCAAAGTCGTTTAAGTTCTTCATAAAGCTCTATGTAGAAGCGTTGTAAATTAATAGTGAAACAAGAAATCTTCTTCGTTTCTTTTTATGAGATGCACTCATGCGCATTGTTAGCTACATAACGAAATAAAGTCGTCTTTATTACAAAGTTTAACGGCTCCAGCAAGCATCGGTAAAAAAAATTTCCTTGGTTACAGAATTCAGAAAGTTTGAAATTGTTCTGGTGCTCTAGAATTAGATTTGTAGATTTTCTTTCATCTACCGAAAATAAGTAGATATGTTTTTGTCCTTCAAGCAACAGACGTTAAAATGTCCAGAAATAAAAGTTATTTCAAATTGAGACTAACTACCAAACTGTTTTAAAAGTCTTTTATTTATTCATTTTTAAAAAAAGAAATACTGCTTTTAGGAGAGTTAAGTGCTCATTTTTGATACAGTTTTTAGCTTTGACCTTGAATAGCACATTAATCATACATTTTCAATTTAAGCACAGTATTCTATTTTTAGAAAATGCCTTTAGTACCTTAGTACTTAATTGGAGGATAAGGTTTAGATGTGTAGATATGCCCCTTCAAAAATGAAAAAAAAAAAAAAAAAATCTGGTATGGACTTCACACTACTTCCTTTTACGTGTAAATTTCTTAGTAGATGCCTTTAGTGTTAAAATAGTGCTTCGAGTAAGCAAGATAAACAATTCAAACATTTGCACCCTTAGTTTGCTGCGAAACAATGCAAAAAAAAATGTTTTGCAATGATTAATTTTCTAAATATTGCTGATTTTAACATACACTGGCGGAAAAAAAAATCCCAACACCAAGAAAAAATTGCCGTAGAGTAATGAAATTTGGGTAATGCAATTGTCTAGTTAACATGTTTAATTGATTAAATGTACAAAATCACTGGCTAATTTAAGCTCAAGAAAATGCTGTGCAAATGTGAAATTATGTTAATTTAATAGAGGGTGTAACCTCCAGAATTTTGAAGGCAAGCCTGCAAGCGTGCATGCATTATGTCATACAGGTGCCGAATGTCACTTTGTGGTATGGAGTTCCATGCTTGTTGCACTTGCTGTGTCAATACTAGGACCGTCATTGCTGACTGTGGATGATGCTCGAGGTGCCATCCCATGATATCCCATACGTTATCAATTGGAGACAGACCTGGTGATTTTGCAGGTCATGGTAACATGTTAGCACTCTGTAGAGCACATTGCGTTACAGCAGCGATGTGAGGGCGAGCGTTATCCGGCTGGAAAACGCCCCCTTGAATGCTACTCACGAAGGGCTGTACTACTGGTTAAATTACCAGACTGACGACAAATTTTCAGTCAGTGAGTTTGGGATAACCACAAGAATGACCCTGCTGTCGTAGGAAATTGTTCCAGAGACCATAACTCCAGGTGTGAGTCCCGTGTGTCTAGGCCGTAGACCGCTTGAATGCAGGCGGTCCCCTGGCCACCTTCTGACCAATATACAGCCACCACTGGAACTAATTCAGAATCTGTTTTCATCAAAAATTACAACAGATCTCCACTCCGACTTCCAGTGAGCTCTGTAGTGGCACCACTGCCGTCGAAAAAGGCAATGATTTGCAGTCAATGGAATGCCGGCTACAGGCTGCCTGGCTCGGAGCTGTCCTTGAAGTAAACAGTTTCTTACCGTTCCTTGGGTCACGGCGGTACCAACTGCAGCTCGAATGTCAGTCGCAGATTCAGTACGATGCGCCACAGCCGTACGCAAGATTCGGCGATCTTCCTTCTCAGTCATGCCACGCGGCAGCTCGGAACTCGATCTTCTTGAGGTAGTACCATCCTTTGCCCATAAATTACAATAATCATGCATGGTGGAAACATTCCCACCCAAGTCTTTCTGCAATATCGCGAAATGAAAATCCACCTTCTCGTAGCCAAATTGTACGACCTCGTTTAAACTCGGTGAGCTGTTGATAATGGCTTCTTCGTCTTCTTAAAAGGTAGTCCTGGCTAACATGAACGCAATTCGTCCAATTTCACGGAAAAATAATACACATGAGCTACACAACACGCTTTTAAAACAAGCCTTATTTGCATGTTCTGAGTGACGCCAGCTGCGCCACACTTATGCGCGGAACACGAAATTTCAATCGATATCATCTTTCAGTTGTATAAACACGCCTACCAAATTTCGTTTATCTAACACAAGTTTTTCTTGGTGTTGGGATTTTTTTTTCCGCCAGTGTATTTCAGTGGATTTTTCCCAAAAATATCGCCAATAGCGCCAAATTGAACCCAAATTCAAAGAATTTTTTTCGCCAAATTTGTCGCCAGCTTGGCGATATGTTGCCAAGTTGGCGTCACTTGGTGACCAAAATCTTGGCACTATATCGCCAAGTGGTCGTGCCAATTCATATGCACTGAAATTAACACTGATTTACCCCAAAAAAGGGGTAAAAGACCCCCTTGGGAACATTCGAATGCAACTACAAGGGGAGGTGCATAACTAGACCCTCCTCAGAGTCTACATACCAAACTAGAAGCTTCTACGGCATATAGTTTTTGAGTTATACGACATACATACATACATACGCACATACATACGTAACGTATATACAGACGTCACGAGAAAACCCGTCGTAATTAACTCGGGAGTGGTTGAAAATAATTTTTCGGCCGGTTATATGTTGGTAGGTACATATGCACGTACTGACAGGTCGAAAAAACTACTCAACATTCATTCGGGGGTCAGCAAAATCAAAATTTAGACTCAAATTTGAGAGATTTTTTTTTTTTTTTTGCGATCACAATACTTCCTTTACTACGTAAAAGGAAGTAAAAACACTCATTTCTTAGGGTTCAAGCACTGCACCCTAACTTGAAGTAGTTGACAGTTTTTTTTTTTTTTTTTTTTTTTTTTTTTTTTTTTTTTTTTTTTTTTTATGCGCGTGTGTGTGTAAGCAGAGCAATAGATAATAACTTGGGCATCTGTCGTACGTTTAAACAAGTTTATTTTACAACCAAATGTATCTTATGATCATTTGTGTATTATTATTTCTATTTCATGAAAAACATGAAATAGAAATAATAAAGTCTTGTAAACTTTTACGAATTTCAGAATGTGTATATTTGTAATTGAAATGCAGTGCCATAATTCGGAGACCAGGTAAAGCTGTTTGGAGGTATGGAAGAAAGAATGGACATTTTTTAGTTAGATCACAGCATTAAATAAAGTGAGCACACAATTGGTATTGCAAGGATCTCCAATTCTTAGTTTTTTTTTTTTTTTTTTTTCAGTTGAATCTATGAAGTAATGGACTTGAATAGCCAGTATGATTTGCAAAAAACTATTTCTCCAAGAATAACAAGTCCCTCACAGCAGCATTGCTTAATTGTAGTTATCATTTCAACAACCATATAAAATCAATCTGTTCTAGCTCATATTGCACAACTTTGAATTTCAGCATTTAATACACCACAGCTGCAGAAAATCTCGCCTGACAGCGTCTTAGGATTGCGTGATTAGGATCTGCGAAGACTTCACAATGTTTCCAATTTAGGTTTGTCCCAACTACATAACTACAGGCACTCAAATGATCATAAGATCGTCCGAGGCTACTTGAACAGCATAAACCACTAACAAACGTAAAACGCATCAAAGATTTGCCCAGTTGGAGGCAATCTGTTCGGAGAAACAGTCTGCTAAGCAAGCATTCAGTTGTTCATTTGGTAAGTTATAGTTTGCATTTCGAACTACTATTTCAATCCTCCACCTTGTCTGGTGGTCAGAGCAGTCTGCCACGGATGGTGTGATCCCGGGTTCGAGTTCCGGCTTGGGCATGGATATGCTTTCTCTCTCCTGCCCTTGTCCTTTCTTTGTGTGAATATGTGGTTGTGTGAAAGGTTGCCTACCCTATAAACCGGTACCATGGCATGCGTGTACTGTGGATGTCGGACTTCACACGAAAAAACGGTACAATTGGAAAAGTGAAGCAAAAAAAAAAAAAAAAAATCTAATCCTCGGATTAACCTCTGTGAGACAGCTGTTACTGTCCATCTCGTGTGCGAATTCCACATTTCCGGGCTTTGGTGACATTTATAGACTTCCTGAGTCGGACCTTAGGACTTAGGGCCCTGCTCCACATTGATGTAAAGCAGAAAAATAAAGCAGAAACGTAAAATCGATTACATAGCGTTCCTATGGAAAGTACCCGGATTTTCTGTTTCTGCCTTCGGTTTCGGTCGCGTTTTACGCTGATGTGGAGCAGGGCCCTTAAATAGGCTTTCTCAGTCCCTTGACTAATCTATGAGCAATTATTTCTTGTCAGGTCACCACAAAGAACTTGTATATGAACATAGGTTCCTTGCATAGCCAGCATAAGAGGTACCTAAGAAATTTTTGCGTAAAACTTTCCCTAATTAACAGAGAGATTCATAAAAGAAAAGACCAAGCTTCAAGGAACCTCTTTAGAAATGAAACTAGGACTGTATTAAGGGTCTTACGCAGTGTACGAAGTACACCTTCTGGTTTCTTTTGAAACATGGAGACATTTCGTTTACAATCATTTATTTATTAATAAGAAACGTTAAAAATGCTGAACAATATCTTATATACATGAATGTATATTTTCCGATTTAATTATCATCATTTATTTATCATTATTCGTGCTGTATGTGATGTATTTTTAGAAGAATAAAATCTCTTATTACCCATTGTCAACATTTAAGTCTAAGTTACCCTTCAGCATCCCTATAAAGTTTCAACATATACAGTGAAGCCTGTTTAAATTGACCACTTGCAGAGCTGCTCAACTTAGACAGGTATTCAATTTACAGAAATTAATATAATGACATTGGACAAATTCTGTACCTGACAGAAACAGTCAACTCATACATGTGATCACTTTTATATGTTCCTACAATACCATCTTAATTTATATACAGTATAATCCCAGCTACTGTTACAACCCGAGCTCTGAATGAGCCAGTGAAGACGACCATCACATGGAAGTTTTTTTTCAAACTTCGTATTTTGTTTGTATACGAACAAATGTGGTAAACCAAGAAATTTAATTTTAGCAAACTTAAAAATGTAAAAATTAGGGAAATTATGTTCTGAACCGATTCCAAAGACACATCTGTTGAGAACAGCTGGATTCGCTTAGGTTGCTCCCAATAACTAACTGATTTGTGCAATGAGTTACCGCCCGTAAGCCAGGGCTGAGGCAGAACTGTAGCAAATGCACCCACAGCTCGATCATAGCATCCTAAGACTGCAGTTTCGCCCTTATTATGGGCTCCTCAGTTAGGAATAGCCAATGATCGAGCCGGAGGCAAAAATCCTCTTATTGTAGCTAAGATAGCCAACAAACTGGTAGATAAAGTGAATTTATCTTACCAGCGAGCGTCCGCAAACTATGGTGCGGCTCAACTCGAAATTTGAAGGCTAAAGCTGGGTAATGTGCAATGAGTTACCGCCCGTAAGCCAGGGCTGAGGCAGAACTGTAGCAAATGCATCCACAGCTCGATCATAGCATCCTAAGACTGCAGTTTCGCCCTTATTATGGGCTCCTCAGTTAGGAATAGCCAATAAGAGGATTTTTGCCTCCGGCTCGGTCATTGGCTATTCCTAACTGAGGAGCCCATAATAAGGGCGAAACTGCAGTCTTAGGATGCTATGATCGAGCTGTGGGTGCATTTGCTACAACTAACTGATTATATGCAATACACCGCCAACTCGGCTATTTCGATCTATGGACTGCAGCTCCAAGCTTATTATGCTCTTATCAGCATGGAAAACGAAACTAGCCGAGTTGGAGGCAAAAATCCTCTTATAAAGCAAAGAGAGCGAAAAAAAACTGGTAGCTAATGTGAAATTAGAATACCAGCGAGCGACCGCACATAGGAACGGTACAACTCGTAAATTTTTAAGCAGAGCTCGGGTATAAAGCAGTGAGTACTAAGTGCGGTCGCTCGCTGGTTTTCTAATTTCACTTTTCTACCAGTTTTTTTTTTTTTTTTCGACTCTCTTTGCTTTCTAAGAGGATTTTTGCCTCCAACTCGGCTAGTTTCGTATTCCATGCTGATGAGAGCATAATAAGCTCGAAACTGCAGTCCATGGATCGAAATAGCCGAGTTGACGGTGTATTTCATGTTCCTGCCTTAGCCCTTGCTTAGGGAAGGTTACTCACTGCTTTATAACTGATTATAGTTTAGAAACTATGTACTCAGACCTTACGTCAAATAAAGTAATTTTAATGGTTGCTATTATTAGTTCAATAAATACTCAATATCAATAAAGTTTTTGAATTTTGTTCAATAAAATAAAGTTTTTGACGTCGCGTGCCGAAGGCAACCTTGTCATAAATCGGAAAACCGTGAAATTCTAGGCTTTACTTTTGTTGGGGATTGGATGTTGGGGGATTGGGGTTTGGATGGGTGAGGGAGTAATCCTCTACAGGTTGCCCATCGATCGACCAGCAGCAACATATGCTGCTAACGATCAGTCACAGCAACAGCATTATTATTCCAAAATCAGCAGCAGCATACTGTGCAGTCAACATGAACGGCATGCCGTGGCTAATTTTCGGAATGAAAAGACCTAATCTTTCTTTGATGAAGATCACAGAATCGTTGCAATAATTTCTGGTAGTTGCCAGTTGTTACAGAGTGAAGACTCAACAAGCTAGAGATCGGATGGTGCCACACAAACATAAAACAAGATGAACCATAAACCAATTGTGACATCGAACCTTAAAAAAGAGTCAAGAATCAAAAGGTTGAGGCCTGCTCATTAAAATATTAACGCAAAATTAAAACCTACTTAAAATCGGTAAAAGATCAAAACGGTCCCCGGAAAAACAATTTGGCGCTGTGAGGTACAAGTTAGCTGCTCTCCGACTACCGCTAATGCGCCACACCTGACCCAAAAAGTCTTAGGGCCGAATGCAAGTGAAACACCATTGCAATCGCTTCGAGGCAATCGCAATAGACCAAAATTGCAATCGCTACTGCAAGTCGAATTACGATAGAATCGCATCTCGTAGCGTTTCACTTGAATCCAAATTGGGGAATTTACGATTGCATTGGTGAATTGAGATCACATCCGTGTTTCACTTGAATCCCGTACTTAGGGTCCAGTTCCACATCAGCAGAAAACGCAACCGAAACCGAAGGCAGAAACCGAAAATCCGGGTACTTTCCATAGGAATACCATTTAATCCATTTTACGTTCCTACTTTATTTTTCTGCTTTACGTCAATGTGGAGCAAGGCCCTTACTCCTCATGTATAAAGCTGTTGCTACTACTCACTCACAAACACAGTGGCCTCGGTTGAAAGCATATCTGATGAAGTAAAGTACAGCAGTAACACAATTAATTTGTAGATTCTCAATGACAAATGCTTTCTAAGGGTGGGGTCTCTTTCAAATATAATATTTCACGGGAGCACGTTCATACGAACTTGCTTCTTGGATTTATCTCCATCTATTATTTCTCTAAGCCGAATCCTATACCCGGTCGAAACTCGCTCATTTCTTTATCGAATTGCAAGAAAATTTATGATTTTGAAGCTTATCCCGCGGGCTATTGACGAAAATTAGACCCACCCTCTAAAAAGTGTCAGTTCGTTTTTTATTCGAACTTCAATTTTCGGGCACAAAATTGACTCTATCTAGCGAAATAATTGTCGTATCGTCTCCATTTTGATTTCATTCGAAAGATTAAAAAAAATGCGTTCTTTAGAACGTTTCTCCGCTAGCGCCGCGTAACGAGAATCTCGAAAATCCACGTTTAAGCGACTTATAAGCGATTGAAGTTTGAAAAAGTTAAATTTTTTGCTCAACTGTTAAAATCGTTACCATTGTTGTTCAAATCAATTTTAAATGCGACATTTCAAGCCAAGGTTTAGCTCGGTAAACCTTAATTGTAACTTTTATTGTTTCAAAATACTATGGTAGTTTTGCGATAACGTTAGTATTTAGTTTAGTAGTAGTCTTGGGTATTTGATTTTAATATAGGGTATCACTTTTGTATTAGTTGTAAAAGTGAACGTGTCTTTGATCTCTTTGAAAAGTTGTCAGAACGACGGCAGTTGATGGCGATGTTGTGCAAACGTACAAGATTTTACAATGCCAAGGAACAGGGTACCAACAGGCAGACTAACAGGAAGGTGTCTACTACCTAGACAATATTAGACAATTCAACAATGCTTTGGCCTTCGCTTCAGTAAAAGTGGACTCAGTTAACATTCCTAGCAGAGGTCCATATTGTTTTAAACTACATGGTCAAGTGTACCATATGATCGGGAACTTGCAACCTCCGGCAGGGACTACACCAACTTACGCTGGACTTTTCTTTATAGATTTCGACACTGCGCTGCAACTTCGGGCAGATAATGAAGCAAATAAAAATTGTCGTATTAAATTTTAAGTTTAGAGTTTTTTTTTTTTTTTTTTTTTTTTTTTTTTTTTTTTTTTTTTGCGGAATTCCGCACGGGTCACCTAGTTTCTCTTAAAGGATAAATTCTATCACAGTAAAACGAGAACACTGCAAGAAGTAAAAATCATTATCCATTAGAAAATCACAGAACTTTCATCAGAAAGCGTCATGATAGTAATTAAAGAGTGCAGGAAACTGCTTCGTAAATGCATAAGATATGATGATCCTTTGAAACATGCAATTTTGAAATTTAAGTGATTTAGAGCATGTACCATAAATTTGTAACCGTCATTGTTTACAAGTGCAATTGAATTTACTAATAGGTTTTTGCTATTACTTTATCCTTCACATTTGAAATGTCAGATTTTTTTTGTTCCACACCCTTTATGTGAATATGCATGTATACTGTACGAATATAGCAAATTTTCTTAGTCGTTCAAATAAAAGTTAAAAGAATGCATGGTATGCCTCGTAACATTTCATGCTTTTTCATTACCGAGAGAAAATCTTTATCTAAACAGTAATCATCGATAAGCTTACGTGATTTCCGCGTAATCATTCTTTTCATTTGTCCTTCAAAATCAATGCAAAATAATCGATCCATGATAACCTAGTGGAAATGAAGCTTGTTGACTCTCAATATCCATTCAGAGTGGGCAAATTATAAAGGCAAATCCGAAGGACGTTGTACATTTTTTGGGGGTAGGGGGGGAGGATTGTGCTGTGCTGTGCTTTTATTTTATTCTTTGATGTTCAGAGGCTTCTCGTGGCTCCAAAGTATGAAGCCATTGAAAAAGTTCCCAGAAGCCAAAGCACAGAGAGCTTATGTTCCTCTCTGTTAGAAAGTATTCGAAATAAAAGCAATGTATCCAAGCGAAAAAATACCATGCGCTAACAACATTTCATGACCTCATGGACAAAGCTTAAAAAATGTAATTCATTATCTGAAAGTGTTCAGTTTGTTAGTTACTAAGCATCTGTCTTCACAATTTACTCACAACAAACTTGTGTTAAAAATATTTAATTGTCAATATCATCATAAACGCTTATCTCAAGTGGGGTTTGGAGCCTGTGAAAGCGTTATCTTTCTTAGAAACATATCCTTCATTCGTTATTTTCCTCCAGGGCTCCATTTGTAATAAGAGAGGTTTTGAGGCCTTTTAATTTCGTAAATTCCCCCCCCCCCCCGTAAATAGTTTGAATTCCGTCTAATACGTAACAAAAATTATTTAAAAAAAAGACATTATTATGAACTCACTTCAGATGAAAATTAAACCATAACTTACAGGTTTTTTTTTTTTTCTTATCATTTCATCACAGAAGAGCAGAAAGTATTGTCCACAAAGTCTGAAAAAATACTTTTAAAAGAACTACATTATATCTTAAATATCTATCAAGTATGGCCTCCAAGCAGGCTAAACAAAACTTCACTGTAAAACAGATAAAACACTAATTAATCCCCCCCCCCCCATTTCCACGTTTTTTCACCAAAATTCCTGAAATTTTTAGAATCGATCTTTATATTGCAAAATGGCTACTAATTTAAAAAGTTTAAAATTTTCCATAGAAATTAGAAGCAATATAAATAATTTAAAAAAATGGAAATCGATTCACATCGAATGGGAGAAAACCGACATGTTTAAAGCTGGTCCTGCCCATGAAAAAATTGCAGTTGAAGCAAAGCATTTTTGATTTCAGAACGTACTAACAAAATCCTTTAATGGTAAAAGTAAATAAAAAAGTGTTTTTTTTTTTTTTTTTTTTAATTTTTAGAGGAATGTTTATCAAGTTTCCAACGATTGTACGTGAATTTTATACATTAGGATATTGACGAAATGATATTTAATACTTAGAGCTACTGGAGCAATATCAACTGAGATATCGCATTTCTTCCTACTTCCTAGCCCTTCCTTTGCGAACATATACCTCACATGGTGGGGCATAATTACAGAGTGCGTACTGCGTACTAATACCCCTTGACGACGAAAATGAGGAGGATTGCTAAAATTCAAATTGAAAATATTAATTTATTTTCTTTGACTGTGTGTCAATATTGTCAAAGGAAAATAATAGTAGAATAGCCTAATAATTTATCATTACAGCCTGAATCACAAAACAGAATTAAATCAACACAAAAACGATCTAGTAATACCAATAAATATTTATCTAATCATAATGTATTTTTTTCAAAAAGTTTTATACCTAGTTTAATTTCTCTTAATTAGAATGTTTTTTAAGAAAAGAGAACTGAAATGGTAATCAGTATGATTGAAGATATAATAGACATGCAAGGTCAGCTGGATTTTTCCAAAAAAAGAAACTAATAGCATTTTGGAAGATAGAATCTTCTTGCTCTTTTGACAATTTTCTGAGAAATCGCCAAAGCTGATTTGCTGGACTCCCTTCTAAAACCAATTTCATAACGAGCTTTCAGTGAATCCTATATCATGATTTTAGTTTATCAAATTGACATTCTGAAACAGATAAAAGAACGAACTTGATCTAAAAAATCGTCCAGAGTTCATTGACGGTCTTCCTTCCGTTTCCCTTGATCGGTTCCTAAAACGAAACAGGAATCAAGCAATTTCAAAAACCAATCTGGTCAAATTCACATATTTGGCTACACGTAAAAGATTAAATGCAGCAATAGTACCAGATGAGAGTATCAAAACCATCGACCTATTCTGTTTTACAAAATACTCCAGCAAACCATTAAATATATTACAAAAAAAGCTGTTCAAAACACACTTACCATTCTTTCTTTCGCTTCAATTGTAACGACAAACACACTGGCTGATGCTTGGTGGAGTAATTAATTACACATTGGATCTATTCAAAAAGCCACTGCGTACTCCTGCTGCATGCGTACTACATATTCTATGAAGAACTATATTAGTATCTCACAATTGTAGAGGACAGTTCATTAAATAATTTTAGATCAGACTGTATCATAAGTACCTAGTGGTGTATATCTTTCTGTTCGGTGTGGTCGTTGTAAAAGAGGCCCCACGTGATTGTGCAATTTAGATTACCAGAGCTAAATTGGAAGCAGGAATTATAACACACATTTTGAAAAGTTCAACCCTGTGTATCTAAGATCATTGAAAACATTTTTGGAGCTTCCTTTTTAGCCTACTTTCCCGTTAAAAATAAAAGAGACGAAAAAAGTATTAAAAGTGGCTTAATGCATCTAAAAAATATCGCCAAGTCCAAAAAATATCGCCAAGTTCAAAAAATATCGCCAAGTCCAAAACAAAGTCAAAAAGAAACAAAAAAATAAATAAATAAATAAATAAATTCATCAATAAATAAGTATCGAAAAATTAAAAATTTGAAAGTGGGGTATTGAGATGGGGAATTTGTGTGTCGGTCGGTCAGTCTATATCGGTCTGTCTGTCCCCCCACCTAATGACTTTTGAATGAACATTCCGAATTGAACGAAATTTTTTTTATTGGAAAGATCTCGGCGAGTACAGCTCATTCCCATATTCGATTTGAACAATTTTTGGTTCAACTTTGAGCCGTTCAAACAATCTGTCCCGCGATATTAACTTTTTAGTTAACAGTCCGATTTGAACAAACTTTTTTTTGTTCGAAAGATCTTTTCAAGGATACTTCATTTCCGTATCTACATTTTCGATTTGAACAATTTTTCGTTCAACATTGAACCGTTCAAACAAGCTGTCACCCCTAATAACTTTTGAGTGAACAGTCCGATTTAAACATTTTTTTTTTTGTTCGAAGTATCTCGGCGAGGATACTTTATTACCATATTTAAATTTTAAATTTGTACATTTTTGGTTCAACATTGAATGGTTCAAGCAACCTTTCTCCACCTAATAACTTTTAAGTAAACCGTCCGAATTGAATAAACTTTTTTTGTTCGAAAGATCTCAGAGAGACTCATTCCCACATTTCACTTTTCAATTTGAACCATTTTTCGTTCAATGATGAACCGTTCAGAAAAAATTTTAACATGAGCGCCTACTGGGAAATTTAAATTGAATGTTGATTCTGAACTTAAAGGCGGATTTCCTTCAAACTAACTTTGTAAGAAAACGGTTTTGATAAAAAAATGTATGTAAATTACTTTTCTGAAAAATCTTCTGTGAGGACTCTGATTCCGACTCCGACTCCGCAAACATGGCGGAAATGCAGGCTCAGAAAAAAATGACTGACTGGGCAGACGTTTTTTTGTTTATTTATTCATTTTTTTGTTGTTGTTTAAATTATTATTATTATTTTTATTCATTCTTTTTTTGGCAGACAATTTTTTTTTGTTTACAAAAATTTTTCATTCACGAGAGCATTTTATTCTTTATTTATATTTAACAACTGGCAAAGGATTAAAAATAAAATTCGAGACATTGTTTTAACGAACGAGGTTTTTTTTTCTTTCTTTGATAAAATGTGTTTTGATGTTCTTTGTACTTTTATTTTATTTATTAACTTTTTTCCTTTTGAAAACGATTGTGAAATTTTTCTACCGAAGAACTATAACAGTTACATTCTTTAAAAGGTGCGACAAAACTTTATTTACTCGTTTATTTACTTTTTACGTGTCCATTTCATCTGATGAGAGGGATATATTTTGCTTTTAGAAATCAGCTTTAAGTGCTATAAAGGTATGTTTGACATAATTTTCAGTTTCAGATATTCAAGAGAATATTGATCAGATGCTAGAATG
>JAXGGA010014629.1:0-31537 GCA_038373865.1 Uloborus plumipes
TGAGACATAAGCTTTTTTTTTTTTAATTTTTAATTTTAATTAACATTTTTGTAAGTAAAAAGGGTAAATAAAGTTAGTTTGGTGCGTTGGTGGCTAAGAGGTCAAAAGTACTTTCTTTGCTCCACAATGACATAGAAACAAGGCTGTTCAAAAAAAGATGGATTAGGGCAGTGGAGTATATAGAACGCGCGCGGCGGGGAGGGGGGGGGGGCAGGTTTGAGGGTCCGCAATCCAAAATAGTAGCCCTATGAGTTAGAGGATTTTTTTTGAATAACAGCTTAATAGTGGGGGGGGGGGGGGGCACAAACAAATCTTGCAGGGGGTTGCCATAGAGTCTATGTATGCTACTGGATTATAAAATGAGTGTCAATTGGACTGGAAGGAAATGTTCAGTTGAAACAGAATTATTGTTGCAATGCAGAGCTACAGAAAATTGCAATTTTTATCAATAAAAAAGCATCCTCTTCCAAAGATTAAGATGTTCACAGAATTTAATTATATTGAAGGGTGTTTTGCATTACCTTATACATAAAAAGCTCATAAGAGTGGCGAAATATTATCAGTCTACATAATAGAATTATTTTCTCATTGTATTAGATATTGTTCCATTGAGGTTATAGATTAAACAATTTTTATTCTTATACCTCCCATCAACATCAAACAA
This sequence comes from Uloborus plumipes, assembly GCA_038373865.1. NCBI lineage: Eukaryota > Metazoa > Arthropoda > Arachnida > Araneae > Uloboridae > Uloborus > Uloborus plumipes. The sequence goes on from JAXGGA010014629.1 coordinate 665, forward strand.
GAAATTTTGAAACTTCATTCTCTCTGTTAAAATATTAATTTATAAAGTTGATTTTAATGACAGACAAGTTATCTAATTCTGGTAAAGAGTTGTACAAGAAAAGTAGCCATGCACCCTATAACATTGTGTACCATTTTACTAATGCATCATACTCTGCGTTTAGTTAGTGAAATTCTTAATTTCTAAGGTATTTCATTGTTATACTATATGATTTTAAACATCAAACTATGTTCTCGAATTAAAGTATTGTTCTTTTCCTTTTATATTTCCTGTATATGTATGTGTTTCTTCCTGTCTTATTCATTGTCTCTTTTGTCCTATCCTTTATCTGAAAAATTCTATGTATAGTGGGCTTACTGAAGTTCAACTAACAATATGTTGACCGGTTTGAATGATACATCAACTTGTGATTCTCTACCCTCCATTGAGTAAGAATTTTTCGACATACTTTTTCAAACCCAAACCTTGTTGTTTCAAAGAATGAGCAGGTAGTCTTTGAATGGCTTTGATATTTTTATGTTCTCTTTGCATAGTTTTCGGTTTTTACATTTGAAAATATGCATGAATCCTTTTTTTTACTTATATGTTACAACGAACTCTGTGAGCCCACTGTTAAGTTTAGTTTTCATATTTTTTGCATGTTGCTGTGCTATTTATATGATACATGAATTTTAGATATTTAATTTTATGCTTTCATGCTTTTAGCAATAAGTGTAAATATTTTGTTTGCCATATCCATTATAGTATTTTTCCCAAATTGGCTGTATTAGATCTTTGATTGCAGCTTTTTATTCTATTTTGATAAATTCTAGTGGTATTTAACTTAAAGAACAATATAAAATGTAATTGTATTTCTTTTGAACATTTGTATTAATTTTTTTTTATTTGCTAAAAATAGAAAAAAAATATTTGCTAAAGATTGAAAAAAATGTATATTTTAAAATATAGGGTTTGTTTGAAAATTTTTTTCTTTTGAATCTTTATTCAAGTATTGCTACTCATTGCTCATTGAGCACAGCTTATTAAAATTCTCACAAAAATTTCCTTTAATAAATGTATTGTTTAAGGTTTTCTGTAGATTCTTCATTATTTTTAAATTTTGTTATCCACAAAGTTATACTTGATATTTTTTGCTTGTTAGAATTATTTGACTCTTTAGAATGAATGAAGATAGAAGTAAGTATCATTTAAAGATATTATTTGTATAGTATAATGTTTTAATTTTTAAGTTATCAATACTTTTTCATACTCTCATGTGTTTGAAATAAATACCTTTGTGTATAAATATAATAGCATAAATACAACGTTTAAAAGCACAAATGCGCAGGAATACTGCAGACACTTGTTTCAGTGTTACAAGAAACGCCCTTTTCAATGCAAAAAATGGTGAGCTTATGGATGCACAGATATCCTTTTGTCGGATGTCCATAAGCTCACAATTTTTACTGTTATGTCACGTTGTTTTTCTAACAATATAGTGCATCATTTAATGTTTCATTTGTTATGAATTATGAGACAAGATGATGTTTTTTAATGCAATGCCCATCGATAGAAAATCAGTGTATAGCAAATTCAAATTTATGGCTGCAATGCAATAGCTTCAATTACCCTTCATGTTTAACTAAGCATTTTTTCAATTTATATAACAAAATTACAACTTAAACATTTTTTTATTTTGGTTTCTTAAATTTCACGATTAACAGGTTTGATTATAGATTAACTAATTTTTTTTTTCTTCAATTACCTATCATTTCTCAGATAAATGTCTGGAATTTTTAGTTCCTTTGGGGTAATGAGCATTTTCTTATGATTTTTATAAGTGAATAGAACATTTTTCCCAGAAACAAAGTTGTCATGTTTATTTTATTAGCTTTTTATTTCAATCAATTAGCATTAATTAATGTAAAATATTTGATGCGAAATGCTCTTTTTGTCAGAAATGTTCATTGTGTTTTTGGTGATTTTTTTTGTGTTGGAGAGTTTGTTTTCAAAGTTTTTTTTCTGTCTAGTAATGAACTTTTTTCATAACATTTATGAATTCAATGCTTTTTCATTTTACAGTTTATGACTGTCATGTGTCTTCTGAGCTAAGAACAATTTTTATGTTAGATAATTATATCAATAGCTTCAGTCGTCTGCATTTAAGCTTTCATATTATTTAAAAAATGAGTTTATTACTTCACAGCTTAACATTTGTGTTTTTCTTTCCAGCTATGGCAACCTTTTTGCAAAAAACGTGCAATGTTTGCAGCATTCGCAGCTAATCTCAAGTGGGGTAAGGAATTTGAGTGTTGTCCATGGAGACCTCAGCAGGCTCAATGAAAGAGTTAGAAACTATGTGGAGGACAAAGCAAAGCTCTGTCAGCCCGACAACCTACATATCTGTGATGGAAGTGAATCTGAAAATGATTACCTCTTAAATTTAATGCTGAAGCAAGGAATGATAACGCCACTTAAAAAATATGAAAATTGGTAATTAGCATTTTCTTTGAAAGTAAAATTTTGCTTTCACTATGATTTCAAGGTTTTTAAGCACTTCCGTTTTTTGGTCATAATGTCCAAAAATAACCAAAGATTTGACCAGCAGTTTCGTGCTCATATCGAGTATTTAAATTCAAATCTCCAGTCTTTTTTTTTTTCAAGTATGTATCTACATCAACAAATGCCTAGGTACATAATAACACAGGATTTAATCTAATTAGTAATGTTGAACCACAACAGCTAAATATAAGCAAACCAGCATTTAGCATTTTATAATGTTTTTATCTGATTTGATTAGTATTGCACATTTTTTCAACCTTTGCTTAGCTTTTTAATAAAGCTGTGAAAAAGTAATCAGAAATTCTAAAGTTTGAGCTTATCCTCCTTCCATTATAAAAGAAGAAATTTAAAAGAAATATACTCGCATGAAACAAACAGGTGTGTAACAGAAAGTAACTGAACGTGAAAATGAGATAATGCAGTAGAAATTACACTGACTTGCCTGTCGCCACTATTCAATTGCACAACTGTGGCAAAATGTCCTAAGTTTGCACTTTTTGTGATACGTTTTTCTGAATACTTTCTAATGCAAAAAGTTTTAATTATGATGTTCTATTAGCTGTTTATTTTCTTAATACTTTCTAATGCAAAAAGTTTTACTTTCTAATGCAAAAAGTTTTAATTATGATGTTCTATTAGCTGTTTATTGTCACCTCAATTTACTGACTTTACAAACATGGTTTAGGAAAATATATTTCAAGAATTAACTGTTGTAATATTTTGTGTAGTTTTTTCAAATTTTTTTGTTAAATCAGATTAAAAAAATGTTGCATGCAAATTCTATTTCATTCATTATTTAAGCAATATTTATTTGAATGTGTTTTCTAAAATATTATTTGCTTTCTGAACTAATTGAATTTTTTCCTGTTTTTGAAAAATATTTAGTTGGTTGGCCCGCACAGATCCCGCAGATGTTGCTCGAGTTGAGAGTTTGACATTCATGTCAACCCCCAATAAAAGTGACACTGTCCCAACAACTAAAGATGGAATTAAAGGAACCCTCGGTAACTGGCTATCTCCAGACGATATGGAAATTGCTTTTCGGGAGCGATTTCCTGGTTGTATGAAAGGTATTTGAAGTTTCTAATTTATTTCTTTGAAACTTTTTTTTAAAGCACAAATAGGAACCAATTGCAACAGTAACATATAATGGGAAAATTGTTCTTATTGCCGACAGTTTGTATTCTGTACACTGTACAGAATACAAACAATCAGAATGCTAATAGCATATGTAAAAGGGACAAACAAATAATGCATGGTTTTGCTATATTTGATACTTTCATACTATTTTTATAGAGCATAGTTAATTTCTACTTATTTATCAACAAAAAATGTTTATCAAATTAAACTTTGCCTTGACTTGGCTGCAGGGCCACTGAGTGCCAAGCTTTGTTGGTTTGGCCACCGGGCCCCCTAACAACCACAAAACTTATAAAAATATTACTACTTCCGATAAAAATAATGCTGCCCTCAAAACTAAGCCTCTCATCTTCCTGCTTGGCTGCAGATGTATTTGTTTTGTAATTTGTAGATAGTGAGTCACATGATTTGTTGTTTTATGTAGTGAGTATATACTTTAGTTGGATCAATGTCATGTCACTTATTAAAAGCAGTTCACTTTGTGTTAAAATGAGTAAAAACCCGAAAAAGCGACGTTTAAAAACACAAATAGATGAAGTTAAAAATTGGCCAATTTTTAACTTCATCTATTTGTGTTTTTAAACGTCGCTTTTTCGGGTTTTTAGTCATGTCACTTGTCTACAACCCATGGATACAATAAGTGTGAGTGATTATCCTTTAATTCATATTCAATGTGAGAATTTCTGGTAACCAAGAGAATTTATTTGGAATGTTTTTCATTATTATTTTGTCTGTTTCAAAATAAATGTTATTACTATTTTTAATGTGTTTATTTTTAATGCATTATTTTTAGTCTGTGTATTTTGTTCTTAAATGTTACAATCGCACGCACCTCTTACTGTGTGAATAATTTATTTTTTCATGATTATTTCATGTATTATAATATACTGTCGTCCCTGCTTAATTGGGTAACGGATAAACGAATGCCCCCGCTTATAGAAATAAAAAATAAGACTCAATGTTAAATTTCTTATCTTAAAAAAATACTCCGATTAACCCACTAATGCCTGACATTCTTTTTTAAAAGATATTTTGTATACTGGTTATAAACTGTTTAATGGAGAGGAAAAATAATTTTAAAAATAGTGTTTAAAAAATAATTTTTTTACTAAGGAAAGAAAAATCATCCCTTAAAAGTTACAGTATACCCCAGAGAATACATACTTTTTTTGCTAAAATTTTTTTTCTGCCTACCATATAATATTTAAAAAGACATTTTATAAGAAGAAATAAAATCAGCAATTAACGTAAACTGGAAAGCTGGGAATAACTTTGAAAACTTAGCTTTTTTTCTTGAGATTGTGAACAATGTAATTTTGATAAAGATCATATTAAAACTGCTACAGAACACACTTTACCATGGTTATGTGCTGCAATCTGTTAATAACGAATTGAAAAAATGCCAAGGTACTAATTGAACACTATTATTTAGTTGAAAGTTTCATTTTGGGAAAAATCAGACCCTTTTTTGGACCGTCCCTAAAAAGGGATGCTAGGCATTAATGGGTTAATGGAATAATATTTCTTGGAACTGAGAGTATTTGTTGAAGGGGGGCTGAGAGTATATATATTGAAAAATTACATTTTATGAATGTTTTATTTACTTATATTATTTAGTACAAATAAAAGTAAAAATATGAAAAGATCAGCTGAAAAAAATGATGCAAAATTGTAACTTTTAGAAACACAATCAACTAGAACATAAAAATTTCAAAAAATAAAAAAAATAATAATGCAATCTCAAAAGCAGGCAGCACTCCTTGCTTTCTAAAACATTTAATTTGTCAGAAATGATTTCAATTTTTGAGTGATTTTTGTCAAAAAACACAACTAAGGCTGAGTATATTGACAATTTATCTGTATTCTTACTGTTTTTACACCCTTCACCCCTCACTATGACATTTTGCTTCCATTTAGAACAGAAAACTTTTCAGTAGAATCTCACAATTTTTTTTTTTTTTTAAATCTTCACAGGTAGAACTATGTATGTAATTCCATTCAGCATGGGGCCCATTGGTTCCCCACTTTCTAAAATTGGCATCCAGTTGACTGATTCGCCCTATGTGGTTGCCTGTATGAGGATAATGACTCGGGTAGGCTCCACTGTTTTAAAAGTTCTGGGAAATGAAGAATTTGTGAAGTGTTTACATACCGTTGGACAGCCACTGCCTACAAAAAGTAAGCTTGAAAATATTTGTATTGACTGCCTTTCTCTCCCCTTCAATCAATCTTTGCTGAATCTAATGCATGATTATGTATTTTTTGTGCATAGCTAACTATTAAATTCGTAAGATGTGAAATTTTAATAATTCAACTTGTAAATGGGATTAGTCTCAAATATTGAAACCTAACAGAACAGTGATACAAAGTTATACTGCTAATCTTAGTATGGCATTTAATACACATGTTACTAAAGATTATGACTCTTCTACCTCAAAAGATAAGTTCTGGTTTCTCTGTGACGTAGTGTATTAAAACTATTTTTACAAAAATTTATGTATAACTTAAAAAATGTTTTGCTTTATTTATTTTAATTGGAAATGTAGTTCTATGTATATCTGATTAGACCAGTTTCCTAGTTTTTATGTTTCCCTTTTGTTTCTGTAAAAAAAACTTTTGTTTCTGCAAAATAAAAGTTGATATTTTTTTGTTTTTCAAAATTTGAAGTTTACACACATTTTCAATCTTTTTGTTGAAATCATCCTTTTATGTTTGAATTAAATAATAAGTGGTGCTCCATTGTACTGTGATGTTAAATTAAGCTCAAAAATAAATAAGTGAATGAATAAAGTAAATAAATAATCACTTTCCTTATTTATATGCCTATATTTTTCTTTCCTGTTCGGTATCAATAATGTCATTAACCTTGTGAAAATAAATAAATTGCCTTATTAATTTATATGTATGTATTTTTTCAGCACCACCTATTAACAATTGGCCTTGCAATCCTCAAAAAACTATCATAGCTCACATTCCTGAAAATAATGAGATTTGCTCCTTCGGAAGTGGTTATGGAGGAAATTCCCTACTGGGGAAGAAATGTTTTGCGCTTAGAATTGGATCTATTTTAGCAAAGCGTGAAGGATGGTTAGCTGAGCATATGCTGGTAAGATTATTGTGATATTTGTGTGACACTCCAAGAGTAAGAAGTACTTATTTGCTTTAGGCATACACAAAGCTGCACAAGAAAAATTAAATGAAGATCATGAAAATATTTCTAAAATCTCATTTTTTAGTTCACTGTCCACTCTCCCCAAAAATGCTGGAATATTTAGCATAAAATATAAGTTGTGATTATTCTTGAAATGCTAAACATCAAAATCCACTTTTTTTTTTTCTTTCTTCCTGTTTTTCTGCCTTTGGTTTAAAATTTAGAAAAACGAAGGACTACTGTTTATACAAAGTAATTTCATTCCAAGGTCATATCAATTTCGCATTATGTATTACAGTTATTCTGATATCAATTGATTCATGTTAAAATCTACTAGTATATTTATATTTACACAATGATCATAAAATGACCAGTGTTATAAATCTTCAAAAAGGTAACTGGGCTTTCAGACCATATAGGGTGAAGTATCCAGCTTTGTGAAATAAATACAAGTCGATCAATAACGAAAACTATAACCAGGCTGAGAACCGGCCAACACAGGGGCTTGAAGATTGATGGAGAGGGTAGAAGGGTGTATAGAAACTGTTGTAATTGCCCAGATACACAGCTTACACTTTGTCATATCTTTGAGTGTCCAGCAATAAGTGCGAACCTGAGAGAAATTGGTGTATTGCCGTCACTTATAGACTTTTATGACGATAACATCCAACAAATCGCAAAAGCAGTTATAAGGATCCATGGAGTTATTTAGTTCGGCTATGTCATAGACACGACAAAAAAAAAAAAAAAGGGTGAAGGTATACTGGCCTGCAATATGAAAAACTTATCATGAACTATAAAAGTTTAACATACAATATGTTTCTTCGTAAAGTTATGGTTTAAAACAATGTAAATCCACAAAATTACTGTAAATATTAAAATTGCTTAAAATTTAAAAGTTATGGAAATGTTTATTTGACAACGGTCAACCGCTACTCCTGCAGACTACTGAATTCTGTTTCTATTTATCTGAATCAATATTTAGTGATCTTGAACCTGATTTATATTTGCATATGTGATTTGTAAATTTATCTCTAGCTTTGTTTTTCTATAACATTAAAGTTGATGTACCTTAAGTACTGTATTTAATGTATTCATTCTTGAATTTTCATTATTTCAAACATTCTTCCCTTGCTTCATTTAATTAATCCTTTTCTCTCAGAAGAATGCAGAAAATTTTATCTTGCAAGATTCTAAGGCTTCTTACTCACATGAGGGACATGATTTCAGTGCATGTGTTTTTTAACCAGGAATGAGAAGATCTAGTGACCCAAAATATCCAACTATAGGAAGATTCATAAAAATGTTATTCATTTTAAAAATAAACTTTTAAATAATTTAAAATAGAATAATTTACGATTAAACTAAACAAAATGATCCAATTAAAACAAATATTGAAACTTCCTGTGTTGTCATGAGCTAGATCAAACTAAATAGGAAGATACATAAACATGTTATTCATGCTAAACATAAACTTTTAAACAGTTTAAAATAGAAAAAAATTACAATTCAACTTAAAAAAAAAGACCCAATTAGAACAAATATTGAAACGTCATGTGTCTTCATAACTTAAGAAAAATCGTCTTGTAATTCTAGGTTAATTTGTTTACTATTAAACCAAGTTGGAATCTTAAATCCCAGTTAACTAGACTTCAGATTCTCATGCAAAAAGGGATTTTCTCTGAAGGAGGATTCTTTATTCACAATTTTAAGATTTTAATAAAGTTAGACTAGATATTTTACCCCTTACATAAGTTTGGGATTTTTATTAATAATGTTCCCTAGAAACTCTTTATCCTTTGTGTGTACTTCCTTTTCCCTTTTTCCTCTATCTTTTCCATAATCCCTCAGATTAAATTGCCTCTTTTAACTAAAGAGTTTATTAGAAAAGGCTAAATGTTTAAAAAGAAAGAAAAGCTAGTAGAGTGCAATTGTGAAAGTCAGATCATGATTTGTTGAGGGACAGCTGTACAAATCTTGGAATTTAATAAAATTCTGCATTTATCCTATGAGTTCATCAATCCAAAAGTATCCCTTATTCTCTAGTTTATTTGTTTGCAAAATGTACTAATATTTCAAAGCAGACTTTTTTTCTTTTTGCTTGTTTAACTGTAGATTGCTCATATACATTGTGTATAATTTTAGATTCTAGGTATAACTAATCCACAAGGTGTGAAAAAGTATGTTGTTGCTGCATTTCCTAGCGCTTGTGGGAAGACAAACTTGGCAATGATGAACCCTTCTTTGCCTGGATACAAGGTTGAGTGTGTCGGAGATGACATATGTTGGATGAGATTTGACGAAACCGGCCAACTTAGAGCTATCAATCCTGAGTATGGCTTTTTCGGAGTGGCTCCAGGTAAACTGATTTTCATGAACGCAATGCTCAATTTAATATTTGTTCTGAAGTGTAAGTGTTATGGAATATTTTATGTCCATGAAGTAATAATTATTTTATGTTATTATCTTATCTGATTACTCTACTGGTTTTCTGTGAGTTTCCTAAACTTTTAGAACTTTTCTAATAGTTCTTTTAAAATTCTCTCAGTTTTTAGTTTCAAAAATATTATGTAGAGAATTTACTATTGTTTAATTTTCCCCTAGAGCCTTCATTATACATATCTCCAGATAAGCTAGATTAATATGTATATACAGGGTGTCCACTCCTATAGTGGCCCAATAGCTAATTTCTAAACCGTTAGAGATAAGCATATAGTTCATTTTGGAAAAAATTTCTAAATTACGAAAGGAATTTGGCCATGAAATGTTTTTCAAAAAAATCAAATTTTGAAAAAGTTACGAAATTTTAATTTTTATACAGCTCCCCAGTCGTATCAATCATATTTAGTTCAACATTGTTGACACTGTAAGGTTTAAAACTAAAAAAAAATCACTCTTCTACGAAAAAAATTGACCGAGTTATGACATTTTGAAAAATCAAGATTTTGCATTATTTCATGATGTCATCGAGAGATCGCTTAAGGGACTGTATGCGAAATTTTTCCAAATCTTGATTTTTCAAAACGTCATAACTCGGTCAATTTAATTTTTGTCGTAGAAGAGTGATTTTTTTTAAGTTTCAAATGTTACAGTATCAAGAATGTTTTACTAAACATGATTGATACGACTGGGGAGCTGCATAAAAATTAAAATTTCGTAACTCTTTCAAAATTTGATATTTTTGAAAAACATTTCGTAGCCCAAATTCCTTTCATAATTTAGGGATTTTTTCCAAAATGAACTGTATGCTTATCTCTAACAGTTTAGAACTATTTAGAACTATACAGTTTAGAGCTATTGGGCCACGATAGGAGTGGACACTCTGTATATATGTATATATATATATATATATACTTCACAAAGAAAATTTCAAATTATGTTAGCAAGAATACTATGAGTACACTAATTTTCGTTCTTTATTTTGATTTGTTTGTGATTGAAGCATTCAAAAAGCCGCACTTCATTCAAACACTGCATGTTTAAAACAGGACATTAGACTATTTCTGTGAGAAATGATGTAATAAATTTTTAGATATTTTAATCTCTTGTAAAGAATTCTGTTTTTTTTTTTTCTTTTAATTTACGAAACATAGTATTTTATTGCAATGAACTGTAAGTCTGCTTTTTTGAGAGATTGTTTTGTCGATATACTATCTATATTATCTAGATTTTCAATTATCTGGTATATAATATGGTGCTTCTGTCATGAACATTTTGCTTTTAAGCTAGAGAAGGGGAGGATTTTAATTCCTTATAAAGGTTTTATTTTTAATTTTATTTTTGTTCAAAACCAAAATAGAGGTAAAATGTTTTTGCTAAACAACTTTCCACTGGTTTAAAATGAATATTAGTATGAACATTAAATTTGAAGTGAGAAAATAGAAATTGTCATATAATGTTTTTTGAAGTTAAATTTAGCAGTCAGTGGAAAGTTTACGGGCTAAATCCCACAGTGGTGCTTACATCTGTAAAAGTAAAGAACGCCAAGAATGCTCACAGCTGAAAGAATTCTGGCCTTGAAAATAACTAAAAGATTTATTGGGGCATATAAGGACACTAGCTCACATTTTGGGCAAACTTTGCTTTGGAGAGTTTATGTCATCCAACTTTTAAAAAGAAAGGTCACAAGAACATGACGAAAATATGCACCTATATTACTAAAAACTAAAACACTATGTGATGTAAGATCAACTTGTAAGTTTTTTTTTACTTCTAAATTTGCTGTAATGTTTCAGGCACTTCAATGAAGACAAATCCAAATGCAATGCTTTCTATTCAGAAAAACACTATGTTCACAAATGTTGCTGAAACAAGTGATGGGGGATTTTTCTGGGAAGGTTTAGAAGATGAAGTTCCCAAAGATGTTAAAATTACCTCCTGGTTAGGAATGGAGAATTGGACACCAGATGTTGGCAAACCATCAGCCCACCCAAACTCAAGGTAATTTCATTTGAATGGAATTTTTTTTTTTTTTTCAAAAAAATGCATGAATTATTTATTTTTTATTATTACTCACCAAGTTTTCAACTAGTAGAGTTGGAATAATTTTAATTTAATTATTTACAGGATTTAAATACCAGGCTTTCTTTTGAAGAAATTGATTCTTTTAAAAAAATCTCAAAATTCCCTCATTTTAATTGAAGGATAAAAATTCATTAGTTTTTGTTAAGTATATATGCACATACAATTTTATTTATTTCAATTCAAATTACACTATTTAAATTATGTAGAACAACATAATAGTTGATAGGGAAATCATTTATGCTTGAAACTATTTCATCACTGCAAAACTGATCCCTCAATAATGATTGAAGAAGAGTTAATGTCTATCAATAATGGGATTTTTGCCATTTATCCTCTTATTAAAACATTTTATGGAATTATTGTGTAAAGTTGATTTATGCAGCAAAGCTCATAATGGTGCAACAATTGGCTCATTCATTTCTGTCCCTGATTTATTTAATTTATCTCTATTGAAATGTATTTCTTGATTCTAAATGTGCTTTATTTTATTATGTGTAGTTTAGTATAACTTTAATGTGTTCTTGGGTTTTAAACTTAACTAAAAGCTATGATTTTTTTTTCCGAATCCTCTGCATTTTTAACAATGTCTTGGTGGTGAAATGTTGCAGATTTATTGCATCCTTTGAAAATTTTCATGCACATCTTTGATATATTCTTGCCCAGTGACATGACTGAAGCAAAGATAATAAAATTACACGACGCTAGAATAAGTTAGTAGGTCTCACTCAGTGAACTTGTCTTATTCAAAGATTTCAAAAAGTAACTCAAAATGTTTTGGAAAAAAATTTTAAAATGATTTTTAAAGAAATTACTGGCTAGTGAAATAAATTTTTGGGTATGTGCTATTAACAAAAGTTTTGTCTTTGTGCTCAGCTGGTATAAAATTATCAGGTCATGTTTTTGCTTGCATTGAAGCAAATAAACACCTAGCTATCTTTTGTACTCCCAAAATACGCAAAGGGGGCTCAGCATATTATTGAAATTAGAGTTTCGGATTTTTACTTGGTCTGAATATTTTCGCCCTTTTGTTTCAAGTGTAAAATTATGTTTCAGATTTATTTTCTGTTATAAAATTTACAAAACCTTTATTATTTATTATTGCTATTTTTTTTTTTAAATTACATATCATAATTTTAAATCAGCCGAAGAATGAGTGTTTAAAAGTCTGATTTCTTGGTGTGAAATGAAATTTACATGGTAACATGTGTATTTCTAAGAAATATCTTTTGTGTAATATAATATACTGTAATTTTCCCATGTAGATTTTGTTGTCCTGCCAAACAGTGTCCAATAATGGATCCTGCATGGGAAGATCCTAAAGGTGTTCCTGTTAGTGCCATAATATTCGGAGGCAGACGTCCAAAAGGTATATTTTACTGGGAACACTTCATGCTTTATTTGAATTGCAAGGAAAAACACACACAAATTATGCAGAAATTTATAAAATTAGTTGTGTTTATGTATTCCCTCTCATTTAATATTAAATCATTTTAAATACTATAGATTAAAGTATCATTAATTAGGGGGAACTTTCAAAGGACTGACCTGAAGCAATGTATAATTGATCGATCAACTAATAGCTTTGAATTTTTCCAAGTTGAATCCAACTAACACAAATTTGGGCAGATATAACATTACAATTCAAGTTCTTTATGTGACTAAAATAAATTATTGTGTAATAGTGTTATACTTAAACTGTGAATGGATTTATAATAATAAATATTTTGTAAATAATAAACGCCTTGCATATATTTTGCATCAATACAGTATTAGTATGCTGTATATACATGCAGGTATTTCACTAAAAAAAATATTTTACTGTCTGACATTCTGATTGTTGTTACACTTTGAATATTTTGTTTCAGGTTGAATTCATTATGAATATATGTTCATAAATCAATTAAATCGTCAATTTTTATGACCTCTGTTACATCACCCTTTTTTGTTGTCCTGATAAACCCAATATAATGAGGAGTTACTGTATTTCATTTTTTAATTTACAGTCAAAAGTTTATCAAAAAATGAGAAAAAAGAGCTTGTTTTCATATTTGTAAACTTTAGATAAATTTTTTTCACTAACTGTGCAATTAGTAACAGATTACTATTTTGTAATTAAGCTCTAAATAAGTTTTTATTTCAGGTGTTCCTTTAGTGTATGAAGCATTTAATTGGAGGCATGGTGTTTTTATTGGTGCTGCTATGAGATCAGAAGCCACTGCTGCTGCTGAACATAAAGGTGAAACTATCATGAATCAAACACTAATTTCCTCTATAGTTTTTTTTTTTTTTAATTGGGAGCTAATATTGTGAAACCTTTACAGAAATTATTACCTGTTCTGATTGCCGATTTAATTATTTATCATCAACAATCATGCATAATGTAGAAAGAAATGTGTATTCAACATAACTAAAAACTTGTGGCAAACCTTTAATTTACTAAGAATAGAAATAGCTGATACACGAGGCATTTGAGAATTTGAAACAATGTTAGGGGCAGTGCCAACACAATCATGTCATAATCTGTTTCTATCGCAATTCAATGCAGGGAGTCTTAATTAAACAACCCTATTTTAAAGTTTCCTTGCTAGGCAACTATTGTTCTGAAATTAACAAAGCTTTGTATGCAACATGGTATAGAAATGGAAATTTATTTAAGCAAATTTTTAAATAAGTTAAATATTGCCCCCTGGCCTATTGGGCGTTTTTAATGGAATACATTACTTCTGGATCAAAATTCGATTCATGTGACTTTTAACTTTGAAGGCGTTTGAAAGATCTTGTAAATTGCGATAATCCCAGAGTAAAACCTGATCTTAAATGCAGCACATCAGGACATGTTCCTAGCATTTTCCATAGCATACTACAGACAGCTGTAAAACATGCTATATCATGATTATTCTGGAAGGTAGATGGAAAAAATAGCAGTCTTGTTAAATATGTTCTCATTAAAGATTTGTTTTAAAACCATCATAAATGTATCAGGGGTCTGGCCAGAGGAAATTCGGGTCCGTTAACGGACCCTTCACAAAAATACGATCATGCAAAACAGACCCTTCACAAAAATACGATCGAGCAAAACGGACCCATCACAAAAATACGATCAAGTAAAACGGACTCTTCACAAAATGCTGATCAAACAAAACGGACATTTCACCCATTATCCTTTCAAAAAGCAGATCTAAAGTAAAAAAAACTCATAGCATATTTCTGTGTAAAAGCCCATAATTTTTGGACCTTTTCTAAAGTTAAAGAAGGAAATTGCTTATTCGCCACTTTTGCGGAAAAAAAAAAGTCGGCACACTTCTTGCCTGCTATGCTCCCGCTTCTTTTAAAGAAATTAAAAACTTAAAAAAGGTAGTTGTTTTGCTATAATAGTTCTGCTTGTTTGTTTTATCATATGCAAATCAAAATGGCTAGCTGTGATGTTGCTGTTATAGATTTCTCTGGAAATGCAGAGTAAGGATTTTTCTCCCTGCTCTTGACTTAAACAAAAAGGAATCAATAATAATTGCAATTATCTGCGAAATGAACTTAGAACTGCAAACAGATAGCTAGGGTTGGAGAAAAAATAGGATTGCTTCTGATAGTGTGACCAGCTATTTAAAAATAATTTATCGCCATCTGACGTTTTTGGTGCGACCTTTTGACCTTCTTTTGGCAGAAAATTATTATTTTTTTTTATTATTATTTTTAATGATGGTTGCAAGGGTGGTGTTTTGGTTAGATTCAGGAATAATTTATGTACTTTTTGTCTGTTAATATTGGAAATCTGGTATTGTTTGTTTTGCTATGTCTCTCTACTTTCGTATTTTTTCCGCCGAATTTTTGGCGAACATGTCGGTGATTATTAAAGACATTCATCATATAAACCTGATGAAATGTAATTCTAAAATTATTTGACTTTAATAAATAATTTTATTTACCGTTTTTATACTTCTGACGTTTTCATTTTGAAAAATGCCTCTCTGCATCCGACATGAAAATCAAATTTTACTTATTTTTCGAGCTAATTACTCTTTATTAGGAGGCAAATAAATGAAAATTCGCTTTATTTTTTGTTCAGATCATTATTTTATAATTTTTAAAGCAAAATAAACTTCTTTTATGAGTCTAAATGTTAAACACTGGATGGATCGTTTCATTTTATTTTTCAATCAATTGTGTCAACTGATATTAATAATATGTTTATCATAGACTTTTAAAATGCCGTTGTAATTTTTTTTTAAACCAAAATGAACTCGTTATATGCCGTCTTTATGTTTTTGATGCACTTTGAAAACTGCAATCTCTTTGCATCCGCTATAGTAATCGGATTTTTCGCATTTTTGATGTTTAATACGCTGTTTTTAGAGGAAAATAAATGAAATTAATTTTTATTTTTTATTTCATTCAAAAAAAAATTTTTTTTTGCTTTTTTTTTTTCAATATTGTTTGATTTTCACAAAATTATTTGATTTTTCATCTGAATTATTTCGCTTTTCACAAAAACGGACACTGTGAAAAATCCTGGACAGACCCCTGTGTATAGTAAAAGTGTAACTCTCAAAAAAAAAAAAAAAAAATCCTCTAGTAGCGAAACTTTAACCTTTTTTTTCGCTCAAACAAATTTGTTAATTCAAAATCAAAAATTTGGCTCATTTTTGAACAATAGTATTGCTGCTAGACAACTATAAAGTGGCTGGTTAAACTGTGGGCAACCAGTATATACCAATGATGCTCATTCAAAGATTTTTCTGTTATTAAAGATCTAGTAAATCGCAGTGTAAAGGATTTTTTTTCTTGCTGCAGTGATCTTGTTTTGTGTAATGCTATGTTCCAAGAACATAAAAGTAAAAATTAATTTATAGTACTATTATGAAACTATATATTAATGGGGTCCTTTAACATAGATTATATCTGTACCTCAGAACCAGACTAACGTAAGTCCATTTTCGTCATTTTTCCATAGAGGGGTAAAACGATTGTCGAATAAATCGTTTTTCCCCTCTACTGAAAAATGACGAAAGTGGACTTACGTTAGTCTGGTTCTGAGGTACAGATATGAAGTATAAATTCTATGCAACGTAAATTTTTATATCGATTGTGATATCAGCTTTTAAATATCATGGTATAGTTATATCTATTGTAATGTGTAATAGATGATATGTATCTGTCAGTGCTGATTTGGCATCCCATAAATTAGTTAAGCTGTTGAAAATGAGAAATAACCTGAAAATTAAAACTATATTATGGCTTAATTTTTATTTATTAAAACATTTAGTTTTGATATTATTTATATATATATTCTTTTTTTTTAATAGTATATTTATAAATTATCTAATTTGATATTTTCTTATTTCTAGGAAAAGTAATTATGCACGACCCATTTGCTATGCGTCCATTCTTCGGTTATAATTTTGGTCATTACTTGAGGCATTGGTTAAGTTTTGGAAACAAGCAAGGCCTTAACTTACCAAGAATATTTCATGTGAATTGGTTCAGAAAGGATGAAAATAATAAATTCATGTGGCCTGGTTTTGGAGAAAATAGCAGAGTTTTGGATTGGATCTGCCGCAGGGTAGATGGTGAAGATATTGCTCAGGTATTTCTTTTTTAGTTTATTGTTACTGCCTATGAAATCTTCAACATGTACTTTTTCTTTTATTCAATGTAACAAATTTTCATTTGCTTTCAAAACTAATACTTATTTCCATGTAAATGAATGTCCAGTAATTCTGTATTATGTTTCTTCATCATATATAGAAACGTGTTGTATGCCTGCAAAAAAAAAAAAAAAAGTTACTTGCTCATGATTTTTTTTAATTATCAGTATTTACTAAAGCATATATCTGTACCTCAGAAGCAGACTAACGTAAGTCCATTTTCGTCATTTTTCGGTAGAGGGGAAAAACGATTGTCGAATACATCGTTTTTCCCCTCTACTGAAAAATGACGAAAATGGACTTACGTTAGTCTGGTTCTGAGGTACAGATATAATAAATATATACATGATCTTTAATGAAAGCGGCTGTCAGCTTTTCAATAGTTAAAAAGGTAGTTTTTGAAACAGCATGTGCTTTGCCAAAAATTACTGCTGTGTTAGAAATTTCCACTAGAAGCTATTTTTAATATGTGTTTAATATCAATAGACTTAAATCAATTTAGTTCTATTTGAATAATAAATTTATTTTTCTTCTCAAATTTATCAAATTACTGATAGGTAGTTTTAAAGAAAAAATCTAAAGAAAATCAAACTTTAATGGAACAAGAATTTAGTCGTTTAATTTTCAATTTCTTTTTAATAATAAATAATACTATCAAATCCTTTCTCTTTTCATATATTAACTTGATTTTAATGTCTGTTAAAGTTCATGTTTCAGTAATATATTTTACAAACTGAATGTTTTAGGAAGGGTACCTTTATACTTGTGAATTCCGACAAGTATAAGAATTATATAAATACACCTTTGACAAAAAGGTGAGG
Organism: Uloborus plumipes; assembly: GCA_038373865.1. Lineage (NCBI taxonomy): Eukaryota > Metazoa > Arthropoda > Arachnida > Araneae > Uloboridae > Uloborus > Uloborus plumipes. Next base: position 18,484 of record JAXGGA010014629.1, read on the forward strand.
GGTCAAAGTATTGAAATGATTTACAGCTCTTAAGAAAAAGGATAGCTGATATTTGGGGGGTCAAAATGTTGAAAAAACTTTGTCAGTAGTTTTAGATAGTCCTTGGGAAAAAGGACGGCTGATATTCAGGATTACACCGTTTGAACTCATCTGAATTTTCATGTGCTAAATAAATTTAATGCTGTGTTCTCCCAATTGTTATCAGAAAGAAGAGAATTTTATCTAGGTAACTGAAAAAAAAAAATCTTTGCTCAATTTAAAGTGTCTCAAGAGCTCAACTTTTGTAATTATTGATTTTTTATTCAGGCAGCAGTTTTGTTGGACGAAAAACTAATTTTTTTTTCTATGACACTCATTTCAGATGACAGTGCCACATCGCATTGCCATATTTATTTTCACATTTCTGGAAAGTTCTAAAATATCTCTTACACAATATTATTTAAAGTCAATAGTTTGAAAATTCATTTCTTGATTGATTTTTTTTTTTTTTTTTTTCAAATTGATGTTTACAGCATAAACTTAACATTTGCTTAATATTTCATGCTAAAGTTGGCTAATCTATCGGATAGATTATCAATCACGCTTTGAAAAGTATTGATATCCAAGTTAGTTAAATGCTTAGAAAATCAATTTAATAAGGCTTATGATTTATCTTTAGCTCTTACAAAAATCCTTAAAACTCATGGAATTTGATTGGGGGAAAAAGAAAAAAAAAGTATAAACCAACCCACCTGTATTTATTACAAATTTAGAAGAGTCCTTTCTTAAACCATTGTTGAATTTATGTGTGGTAATTATGTGCTGGTAACTAACATGTCTTTGAATAACTTGTAAATATTTTTTTCAATAAAATGTCAATTTTTTATTCAGAAAACTGCAATAGGATACATTCCAAAAGAGGGTTCGCTTAACCTATCTGATCTTACTACTTCGGTGAACACAGATGCCTTGTTCCACTTGCCTAAAGATTTTTGGATGCAAGAATGCAAAGAAATTGAGAAATATTTCAGTGAGCAAGTGCATAAAGATTTGCCTGAGGAAATTAGTACAGAACTTAAAAGTTTAGAGGAACGTGTGAAACAGATGTAAATATTGAATGAAACTATTTTTTACCCAATTTTAGTAGGTAGCACAATTTTATTTGTAAGAAAAGTTTAAAACTTATTTCAAGTGTTTTAAATTTTATTTTGGTAGGACATTTATTTTTTTAGAGCTATTTATTTACGTTTGTCTTAACTTGTGCATAACTATAGTTTTTAAAAAAGCTGTCGATTTTAATTTGTCTTCAGTCATGTAATATACTATGTAAGAAATTGTCAGTTCATTTCTTAGAGTAAATTTTAATATATAAAATCTGTAAAATTAAATTTCCTAGTCATATAATTTACATTTGTTTGCTCTTTTATATCGCAAAAAATCACTTTATGATACCATTAATAGTAATTTTTCAAAAGTACTAGACTGACTTTCAAATCACTGTAAATTCATAATTTTATGATTTAACAAGAGTATATGAGTACTCAAATGAAATCTATTTTAATGTGCCTCTATTCAAAAATAAAATTTAGTTTGGGGCATAAAAAACATATGAATATATTTCTTTTATTCAATGCATGATTTTACATTCAAATAATTGCTGAACATTAAATTTTTTAAAAATAAAAATCATATTGCTTAAAGAATATTTTTAAAAGCCAAAATGAATTATCAAAGGTATGAAGAAAAGTTTGTTGTTTTATAATTAAATTGTGAAATTCAAATGTTTTAATTCTGCGATCAAGTTTTCATTTTAAAGTAAATTTTGCTTTTTAATCTTTAATGAAAATATTTTGACTCGAATGCTTTTGAAAGTTATTGAACTATGTTTTTACTTTTTAAATAAAATAACATATAAATTAAAGCTAAAATATATTTCTAAGAGCAATTTTGAAAGCTGTACAGTGCTTGCTTGTTTCTGGTGTTTTTTCTAAAAACACTTTGAAGGAATCAAAATTTAAAAATAGCTCTATATTATACCACTGGGGAGACAGTTTTCTAAAAAGCCATTACTTAACATTCTTAAGTTCTTTTTGAATGTTTTTGTAAGTATTTTATTTGTTATCGTAATTAGCATCATATTAAAATTTTGTGTGATATAAAATGTTAAGTCAATATAAATTTAGTTGGTTCAACCATTTCTAAGGATTAATCAAAATCTCAATTTATTTTAGAATAAAAAAAGACAAAAAATTGAAATCAATGTGTTTTAATTTGAAAATGAAGGGGAAAATGTCCATAAGCTACGAAATGGTGCAATAGTTTAAAAAAAAGTTAAATATGCAAAGTGGTTTTGCAGTCATGTATGTATATTTGATCATTAATGTTGCAAAATGTTTAAATTTATTTTACTGAGACATTCTTTGCTAATAATTTCACTACAAAATTATCTAATATTATTATTTTCGCCCCGGGACTCCTGTAATTTAAGAGACTAATTACTTTTCAAGCAACTCTTAAAAACATTTTCATCTCCTAAAGACATTTTACAAGTCTTTCAAATTTGTTTTAAGTCAATAAAAATTTACTGAAAATCTGATCTCTAATATTCTATTTCTTCTCCCCACTGCCATGTATTGTCTGCTACTTTTATTTTTTGAGTGAGAGAATTTTACTAAAAATTTATTATTTAGAGCTTAAATTGTGTGATGTGTTTAAATGTTTTGTAGAAAGTTGTTGACAAATCATGGTTTTATGATTCCTAATGTAAATTTTATTAGCTTAAAAAATATATTCATGCCTTATTTAATGTTAGTATTTTTTCTTCTACTTGTATATATTGTTTACTTTGTTTGTATGCAATGTAATAGGGTAAAAATGTTTTTATATAAAACTTCTCAATGAATGCTATGATGTTAAGTGAATAGGAGAGCAAAAACGCATATTTTTGTGAAAGTGAGAAAAATCAGTTATGAGAAGCAGATTACTCCAATTATAAATTTATAATGAAGCTGTGATGTTAATGCTGAGTAATGCGATATTTTTTATAAATGTTTTGAATTTTTACATTTTAATTGGATATTTAAAATGTTGCAAATGCTTTATTGTTATATTTTGATAAACCAGTTGTTTGTTGTGCATTCAACTAAAATTGTAAGAAAAAAATAACTTTTAAAATAACTTTCCTTGTATGCCATGGGTAAATTGTAGCTCATTTTTGCTAATGAAAGCAATTTATTTTGTACTTATGTTTTGTTTATGAAAACTTTTTTTTTTTGCTCATAAATTGTTAATATTTGAATTTCATGCATTTTTGTTTTAGCCTTTGAAATGTCATTAAAACTCGAAATGAACACACAACTTTATTGATGTAAATCTGTGACGCAACTTATTATTTTATTAAAAAAGTATTTGATAAAATTTATTGAAAATTTTAATTCAAAAACTTGAAAACCCATGGTATTTTATAAACTGGTAGTGACATGAAATGAAAAATGGTCTGAGAGTTTCTTTGAAGAAATTTATTGAAATAGTACTTTTGTTCAAGAAATAAAGTAGCTATATTATATTGTGCTTCTTCTCTTTTAACACGCTGGTTCATGATTTTGATTTTTTACCGTTGTCCAAATTAAGGGAAAAAAACTGAGGGAACAACCTGGAAGATTCCACATTTTAAATGTTTTGCCTGAGATAATGTTTCGGCAAAATGTATGTCTGTATTCTCTTTTTTTTTTTTTTTTTTGAAAAAAGAGCTCTATCTGGATGTACAAGGTAAATCACATTTTAAAGAAGCAAGTTGTGTTTAACATGAAAGTTCAACTTTATTCAGAAATGATTATTTACAATTTTTTTGTATACATTCACATAAATATACATTAGTGCAAAGCAGCCTATTCAGATACTTTACTATACATTAAAAAGTTACATCACTTACTACCTATTGGCCCTGAGTGTGACTGGAATTAAATTACAAATAATCATTTTGAAAAGTTGAAACTTTTGTATAATCTTAATTATACAATTGAATGTTACATTAACCCTCTACTGCTCGAATGATTTCCAATAGAAAAAAAATGTATGCACAGAATGTTAGAGTAGTGTTTTTAGCACATGTTAGGGGATTTTATTTTTAAATTTTTGAAATAGGTTTGCGATTGTGACTGGGAATAACACTCTGAAATAATGGTGGGCAGTAGGGAGTTAAGATACATTTTCTCGATGAATATAAAATCATAGTAATGTAAATGTATAAATGTTGAGGAAGCTGTGTTTAAATTCAACGCTAATAATAATGAATCATTTTGCAATAACTTTTGGAAAAGGTCTATTTCTTATTACAAAGGATAAAGTTCTTTCAAACAAAAAAAAAAAAAAAATAAGCTGAAAATTTTCACCCTATCGTTAGTTTGCTGACCGAAAAATTTCATTTTTAAACTAATAGTATGATAAGGAATTAGTGCATTTCAACTGCTTTTTATACTTGTGTGTGTAAAAAGTATCGGCAAGAAAACAATCATTTACATAATGAAAAATATGTGCTTCAAAACAATGTAATGAGTGAGGAATATTAGGCAAAGTGCCCCTATTATGTTTGGATTATGAATAGCAATGTCTTCTTAACACAGAGTAACTGTGTTGGAACAAAAAACCTACATATTTTATTTAAAGAAAATTCGTTCTCTTAATTTTATCTTGAAAATAATATATATTAGCACATTTTACTTTCATTATCTTATAAACATAAGAAAGGAGGAAACTATTGATTGACTTATGGACAAACATAGAGAATTGTTTCTTTCTCTTGTGTTTTTTGACATTTTTGATAATATTTTGTTCTTATTTTAAGCATTATTAAAATTCTTTACAAATCCAAAATATTTAAGCTGCCTCCCATTAAAATTTTAAATATGTTTCGAAATTTATTGTTACAACTTGGTTTGGTCCTGCAATCTCAGCAAAATTTTACTGAAGATAAAAGCAACAAATTTCACCTATTAAACTGTGAAAGTAAGGATGAAGTTCATGATGTCAAGTCTTTAAGTAATATTTATAACAAAAAATGGTAAAAATACCCTATCCAGTACTTAAAATCTTCCTTGGCACATTTGTGTTTTGTTTTCATCTTTTGGTGCAAAGAAATACATAAAAGTAACAAGCTTGGTTCTTCAGATACATAGTAGGCAACACAAAACACACCAAACACAAAAACTCGGTTCTTGATTTGAACTATTAAGATATATGTAGCCAATTTGTGATAGATTTATGAATTTTTTTTATGTAATCTCCTTCTACGAAATGAATATCAACAAAAAATGTTTGAGCTCTTTAAGTTGGACACTCTATATGTTCAAGATTCATAAAGCTCCTCAAGACACTAAGATGCCTTCACAACTTTGCGAATGTCTTTCTGCCCCAAAGAATCTCTCGTCGGACAGAGTTATTTTGACTTGCGTCATCTTTTGGCTTTTTTTTTTATGCATCACATATTTGGTGTGTAGTTAGTTCATCATAAATAAGATTCCGCTAAAGGTCGATCTGGCTGATATGTCAGCGGCTGGAGGTGTCCGCATGTGGGGGTGATGGAACAGAAGGCTGTGCATATGGGTCCCCTGACTTCCATCCTGTGAAGTCCTGTGTGCCTCTTCCTCATTTCATCAACGCTGACTGCGTAATCTGGGCCGGGACTTTTCCCAAGGTAGTCTGGCTTTCTTGGATACATTTCGTCACCTGGGAAAAATAGTTGGGAGTTAGAAATAGCAATTGAATCATTAAGTGTAATATACAATCATCTGACTGTCTTAAAGACTTGCAGTTGTTTGATAAAATAACTTGAAGCTACATAAAGTAATCACATTGTTACATTAGCTGGCAAGTTATGGTACGACATTAATAATGTGTAATTAACTGAAATGCATATTCAAACATCCTTACATATTTTTAATTGTCTATTACTTCATTAGATTAGTTCCCAGTCCGTTTACCTTAGTTTTTATTACCTTATGCTTTTTCTTATTCATGTTTCCCATTGAAACGAACCTTTTGATAAGGTTTTGGTTATAAATATTATGATTTTTGTTACCAGAACGATGCTTTTTTAACTTCTGATCACAATCAGCAAATAAGTGGGACTGTCTTTGATACAAATGTTTTTCTCATTTCAATTTTTTTTTTTTTGTGTGATAGAGTTTGCTTAGTTTTAAAAAAAGAGTATTCTAGAAATGAGTATTCCATAACAGTTTCCTTTAATATCAGAAAACAGCCCTAAGGATCTAGATTGGGATGAGAACACCCTCTCCAAAAGTCTCCGATTGGCTAAAGGCACAATCTCTAAAAGTCTCATTTAGGATAAGCACGTGTCCAGAAAGTCACATTACATGTCCAGAATTACCCATTCCTTTTGGTCAAAATATGCACAAAAATCAAGATCCTGTGATTTATTCATCAAAAATAACATTTTATGCACTTATTATTATGAGATTTAGAATTTAAAAGCAAAAACATGAACGATTCTTTCGCAATTCTCCATAAGTTACTAGGCATAGCGCGTCTACTTGTGTTGTTTTAATCAATGCCAATATTTTGCACAACCCTTTCTTTATATTCCAAGAGATTGACACTTGAACAAAATATAGCTCTGGTTAAAAGTTTAGTTTTTAAACAGGTAGTACGAAAATTCAGATTTTGATAATTTCCATGAAGCTCAACTGCATTGAAGATGTACAAATTTGATGTTCACTAAAAAAAACATGTTTCGAAAGATGGAATCGCTGTTTTTATTTCTTCTTAGATTAAAAAAACATTTCTTCAATTGAAGAAACGGGAAGTACGTTTTACTGGGATCTTATGGGTCGTAGCAAAGCAATAGAACACAGTTATGAAGTTAGGAGAAAGAAATGCAGATGTGATCATGAAGGTTAAAAGGTTTAATAGCCTGAATATATATATATATATATGTATAGGAAAATTTATTTCTTTAGGTTGATATTTGAACTTGCATTGTGTGCTAGATGCATCTCAATTACTTTGTTACAATAACTTTTACTTCACTGCGTTGTCCTTTGGGAATTGGAATATGTAGAACAGCTTGACAAGGAAGTTCCACATCTGTGTGCTCCCGACATTATCAGGAAGTATATGGATCAATGGAAAGCCCTCGGGATTTTTATTGGCCATATAAGTTTCAGGTTGCGGACATCACTTCTATCCGATGTTTTTTTTTTTTTTTTTCACTTTACAATCCTTCTCTCTTTCAGTTTACCGAAGCAAGTCAAATATTGAGATTATTTTTTAATGTCCTACGCTTAAACATAGGGTACTATAAATTTATTTCATGACTTTAAACTTATCCAAACCAAAATTCAATTCGCATGAAAAGCGTATTCTTTGTGAGAAAAAAGGTGAAATCCCTGCTTTTTTAACCTTCAATATTGTTAATTCTTAACCTTTTCGCTTTTCTAATATCTGTACCTCAGAACCAGACTAACGTAAGTCCATTTTCGCCATTTTTCGGTAGAGGGGAAAAACGATTGTCGAATACATCGTTTTTCCCTTCTACTGAAAAATGACGAAAATGGACTTACGTTAGTCTGGTTCTGAGGTACAGATATGTAGTCCTTACAGTTCGTCTTTTTTACTCCTTCACCCTGATTGGTCGTATATTTCTTTCAGTGCATAAGATTAGCAAATGTAATGCAAAATTATTCGATGATAATTATTTTTTTTTAGTGTTTGATCCATTGGCCTTTTTTTTTAAAAAAAATTATATCTTGTAGATCTTGTCCGTGTCTGCAATTTCTATTTTTACTTTCATTTCCCGTTGATTTTGTTTTATAATAATACTTAAGGAGAGTAGAACTACTGATTTTTAAGTTGAAGCATATTGACAGCTTTGGTGAAATCTTAACAGCATTGGAAGTTAAAACCAAGCCCTGATTGCCATATGGGCAATCAGGGAGAGTCAATTGATTCTCCCCGCCTTCCCCTCCCCTGGCTTTTAAAAAGACAGTATGATTTTTTTTTTAATGAGTACCAATCGAAAGAGCATTGTAAAACATGTTTCTGGACGCAGCCGTTTTTGCCCTCGCGCCCCCGTTATCGAAATATAAGGTCCGGAAATCGGCTGAATTTTTTTGAAAAATTGCCAATTTTAGCAAGTTATAATGAAATCGGGAAGCTGCGGCGCGATTTACTACTTGCGTCTAACGAAAACCCTAATTCCCATTTTTGGTCATTTGCAAAGCTTGTGATAGACGGCTTCACTATCACTTTAAACAACATCAAAATTAATTTTATCTTATTTGCGATAAAAGCAGGGCCCTTGTTTAAGGGGCCCAGGAGGTGACAACTGAACCTCCTGGGTTCGGAATTATGCTAATTGTTTTGACCAAAGCCCGATCATTCTGACATTGGCCATGGGTACATTTCTATTTCAGGGCCCCCACCCCTCCTCTCATATTAGTTACGTGTTACGAGTAAAGAAATTCTTAGAATGCCAGAATAAAAGTTTTGTGCAAAGATCGAACTTAAAAAATATACAGGGTGTCCACTCCAATCGTGGACCAATAGCTAATTTCTAAACCGTTAGAGATAAGCATATAGTTTATTTGGGAAAAAATCTCCAAATTATGAAAGGAATTTTGGGTCTATTCAATGTTTTTCAAAAAATCAAATTTTGAAAGAGTTACGAAATTTAAATTTTTATACAGCCCCCCAGTCTATCAATCATATTTACTAAAACATTCTTGACACTGCAACGTTTAAAACTAAAAAAAATCACTCTTCTACCACAAAAATTGACCGAGTTATGACGTTTTGAAAAATCAAGATTTTGAAGGATTTCGCATACGGTCTCTTAAACGATCTCTCGTTGACGTCATGAAACAATGCAAAATCTTGATTTTTCAAAACGTCATAACTCGGTCAATTTTTGTGGTAGAGGAGTGATTTTTTTTAGTTTTAAACGTTACAGTGTCAAGAATGTTTTACTAAATATGATTGATAGGACTGGGGGGCTGTATAAAAATTTAAATTTCGTAACTCTTTCATAATTTGATTTTTTGAAAAACATTGAATAGACCCAAAATTCCTTTCATAATTTTGAGATTTTTTCCTAAATAAACTATATGCTTATCTCTAACGGTTTAGAAATTAGCTATTGGTCCACGATTGGAGTGGACACCCTGTATATATAATAATGCTATCAAATTATTAAGAGAAAAATATACATCGACATACACAGTAGGCTTTTAGTATTAATAGTAAATTATACAGTATGCATTTCGTATTTAGGAGGCCTTGGATAAAGTGGCCTCCTGAAATCTAAGAGGAGGGGTTTGTGCCCCGCTTGCCCCTGCGGTAATCAGGCTCTGGTTTTGACTGTACAATCTGAACGAAAACATGTTCAAATCTGAAATTCAAATACCAGAACGAGGTGTCCTCGGCGAGATCTTTCAAAAAAAAAGCGCTCAAATAGGACTGTTTACACAAAAGTTATTAGGGACGGAATCGGGGGGGGGGGATACTTTTTTTTTTAATGTTAAAGTTATAAGGAAGGACAGGGGAGAAATAGAAAATTTGAAATTGAATGAAACACTATTCTTGTTAAAAAGTCGATCGAAAAAAAAAAAATCAATTCGACTATGCACTCAAAAGTTTTTTTTTTATTTTTTTTTGGGGGGGGGGGGGTGCAGAAGAACTGACCAATAAACAGACTGACTGGCTGACAGGTACAGTTTCCGCAGCTCAAAACCCAACTTTCCTATTTTAAATTTCTTTGTGTGTATTTGATTCCTTTTATTAAGTTGTGCTTTTTCTACTTAATTGTTTTGAGCATTTTTTTTTTTCAATGCATCAGTCCTTCTTTCATGATTTTTTTCCCCTATTTTTTACTTTTACAGAAACGTAAGCTAAAACTTGTATTGGTTTGCAATTTTGTAAGTATTTTAAGCGTTGAACATAAAGAAGAACTATTAAAAGTTATTCTAGTGTTTTTAAACAGTACGAAATTAACATGCAATATGTTCCACATTTACGTTATAGAGACTTTTTGCTACAGTGACCAATTTTGTTTGAACGGCAGGGGTTTTTGCAATGAATGTCGGCTCTATTAGTATTTTGTAAGAATGAAAACAACTATTTTCCTCTAACCTTGATGTAATTTCCTACATGGAGATAATTTTGCAGCTATTGACATTTACAATTCATTTTCTTTTAAAAACTTTTACTTAATTTCTCTCGACTTCAATTTAAAAAATAAAATGTTTTTGCTGACAGTGGGCAGATAATGAAACTTCTTGTGTAGATATATATATATATATATATTGTAATAAGAACTGATTTCATAATCCGTGACCTTTTAATTTCTACCTCAAAGTCTATTTCCTTTTTTGTACATGAGCTCATATTAGCTGCTCTTCATACTTATTTATATTAATTATCCTGAATGATTAAGAAACACATACAATATATTTTAACTTATAATAATTAACACATATAACTTAGTTCAGTAAAAAACTTAAAATAACTAAAATTCTAAAATGTATTGTTATTATGCGTAAAAAGATAAAACTTTAACTTCGTTGTAAAGTTTTCGCTCCTCTCTCAACTTTCCACATCCTCGTCTTGATAATCATTTTTTATTGTAGCGCATACAAGTAAAGGGTTAACGTAAAACATCTTTTACTTTCTTTGCAAATGACCAAACATGGAAATGATGAGAGTCTTAGCAAGCGGCAAACGGTGAAATCGGGAGGTATCTTCAATTTCTTGCCAAGTCTTCTAATTTGGCGACTTTTCGGCCGACTTTACGACCCCTTATCTCGAAAACGAGGGGACGAGGGCACTTGATCTTTGGGTCAAAAACATGTCGCAGTATGCTCTTTTGAATGATACCATTTTAAACTTTTTTCATTATTACTTAAGTCGAGTACTTTCCTGGTAAGCAGTAAACTTCCGATCATCCACGGTTCGGTTTATTCTTTGGTATTTCACTTTGATGATTTACTGATCATAAAAAAATGCGACTGCATTGTTAGTCGCTTTTAGAGTAAAAAAAAAAAAACTTAATTTTTAATGTGATCATTTTTAGTGTTATGGACCTGAGATATGGCATACACACTAGTATCGTTTTTTACCCCTATTCGGATTGTCCGAGGTTACCGTGCCACCGTATTCCGCGAAAATCGGGAGTTTACTGTTCATTTTTGCATGTATTTTGGCGGTCCCCCCCCCCCCCCCAAAGTAATGAATTGATTTCATACTCTTTGCCACCCCCCCCCCTCCCAACACCCTGGAAATTTTTGAAATGACTTGGTTTGGTTGAAACTAGATTTTTAAGACATAAGTTCAATGAACCTATTTAATCACTGTTGATTTTTAAGACCTCTTCAATGTAATAGATGCACATGCTTTAGTCTTCACCTTTGTCACTCATTTAGATGACTTCATAATTAAAAAAAATGTCGAGGTAAGAAACGTTGCATTAACTATTTTAGTCATATACATGAAGAGATGTGCAGGAAATGTTACAGAGTAATTGCATTATTCATTAGCTGGCACTCAACCCTCCCCTACCTTGTTTACGAAAGCAATCAACCGCTGTGAGAGAGGCGCAAGGTGGCATAAATGAAGTCTACTGACAAGTGCTTGTTGACTCGGGTCACGGTGCAAAGCACACCGGTAAGGTCAAGGTTACTCAACCAGGAAGATACATTTAAATATTTTGTAGTCAGTTAAGCGAAATCTGTTGGCATCGGGTGGGTTGTACAAGCATGAAATTAATCCTGTCTTGTAGGAAATGATGCGCCCTGTCGTTTCCGAAATTGCCAAAAATCCAATTTTATGAATATTTTTTCCCTTTTTGGAACTGCACAAAGCGTGAACGAGTAAGCTCTTTCAGGTCAATGAAGATCGGCTTTTACATCAGGGAAATGTTACTTGATGCTAAAAGTTCAGTTTTTGAGATAAAATTGTGAAGAATGTAATGCTGTCTTGTGTCAGATAAAACAAGGTTCATCTTCTTAAAGTTTAATATTTTCTTTAGCGTGAAAAGAAGGCAGAGAAGCGATAGGGGTTGAGAAAACATAAATTATTCAAATGAAGATGCTATGCATCATGCATGTTTTAGTGTGACACGTGATCAAAATTGTTACAAGGTTTTTTGGGCATACTGACAGCTATTTCCAAAGCTAGGTAAAATAAGCAAAACAAAACAAAACAAAAAAAAAGACACACTACAACTGTAATTGCTGATTTTTTAAGTTTGGTGAAAAGAAAGGCAACTATTTTTGTTTTTTACAGTTTTCGCGTCGCCAAGAGCAATACTATTTTTAAAAACATAGCGTTGAAAACAAAAAAACCTCCGTAATTTGAGGAGGTATGGTAATCCTATACCTTCTCGATATCGATTCGGTATGGTATCAACACCAAGAATTGATCAAATACCGAGAATTGGAAGTAGGCACAATCGGAATGTGGCTAGCATGCAAATTCACCAGAAGAATAGACGAGCCAGCCAGATGAAAAATTGGCTTTGATAGACTCGGGGAAAAAATTGAACGAAACGTTCAACCATTCAATCGGCGATTTGGCTGTCCGACTGAGGTTCTGCTCGTCCTTTGGACATGGCCCCACTGCCTTGCTAAGCACAAAAGTCGTATCTGCACTTTTTAACGGAATTGAGTTATCGCCACCAGATGGTTCTATGTGACGTATTTTACACACATACAATGTTTTATGGTCAGTTGAGAACGAAGAGCTCGACTACAAGATACTACTTTTGCTCTTAGCACGGCAGCATAAATACCACTTTCGATTTGACGCAAGGTTTTCCAGTCGAGTCTCGATAACTCGAAGTTCCAAGTGATTGGCGGTTGACAGCTTCGAATTACTGGTAGTTCGAGTGACAGGAAGTTCCCACAGCCTCAAGAGTCTGGGGACACAATGAACACTTCGAGAAAAAAGAACATTCGAGTTGTCGGGACTCCGCTGTACTTTGATGAAAATTCATGCCATAATGTGCTTCGGAAGGGACAAGTGAAACTTACCTGGCAGGAGTGAGATGGCACCATCTTTGCAGGTG